>OZ035841.1:11791147-11879722 GCA_964034765.1 Knipowitschia caucasica | reverse complement strand
TGCACTTGTATATAGTGGTGACTTCAAAATTGGGGCGACAGTAGCCCAGAGCATTGGCCTTTGAGCCTGAAGGTTGTGGGTTCAAGCCCACCTCAAGACTTTCTCCAGTGACCCCCACTGATGTCCGCTGTTGTTGTGTCCTTGGCAAGACACTTAACCCCCATTGCCTAGAATGAGCCTGGTGTGTGTGTGAATGGTCGGTGGTGCTCGGAGGGGCTGATGGCACAGACTGGTTGCCTCGCTTCAATCAGTGTGCCCCAGGGCAGCTGCGGCTACAGTAGTAGTTTATCACCACCGTGTATGAAGTGAAAGAATATGTAAAGTGTCTTTGAGTGTCCAAAAAAGCGCTATATAAAACCGATGCATTATTATCATTAATTTTAACCCTTTAATGGTTTCCTCAACCATTTGGTGGATCACCTTTTTTCCACAACTTGAAGCTTGGAACTGAACTCTAACTCATGAGGACATCTTCATCACTTGGTTTTAGGCACTTTTACCATAAAGCTGCATCTCAATCATTTGGTAAAGGCCTATAATAAAATTACGATATCTTAGGAAACCCAAAAAATGATATTGCTTTCTTCAAAGAGTGAACATTAAATTGTTAAGAAATGTTATGTCATTTTTTAAAAAGCATGCGTTATTCTATTTTCAATTGTTTGCACCGAGAGCAAAAGCTATTTCCTTGTTTGTGACTTCCTGTTACTCACTACGGCATGAATAATGATTCTGATTTTATCTTGAACAAAACCAGATTTTTATAATAACAGTAATTAGAAAAGTGAATATTATTGTGTAAGTTCAAGAGGTCAGCCCTATGTTCTAACAGCTCTATGTTCTAACAGCTCTATGTTCTAACAGCTCTATGTTCTAACAGCTCTATGTTCCAACAGCTCTATGTTCTAAAAGCTCTATGTTCTAACAGCTCTATGTTCTAAAAGCTCTATGTTCTAACAGCTCTATGTTCTAACAGCTCTATGTTCCAACAGCTCTATGTTCTAACAGCTCTATGTTCTAACAGCTCTATGTTCTAACAGCTCTATGTTCCAACAGCTCTATGTTCCAACAGCTCTATGTTCCAACAGCTCTATGTTCCAACAGCTCTATGTTCCAACAGCTCTATGTTCCAACAGCTATATGTTCCAACAGCTCTATGTTCCAACAGCTCCATGTTCCAACAGCTCTATGTTCCAACAGCTCTATGTTCTAACAGCTCTATGTTCCAACAGCTCTATGTTCCAACAGCTCTATGTTCTAAAAGCTCTATGTTCCATCAGCTCTATGTTCCAACAGCTCTATGTTCCAACAGCTCCATGTTCCAACAGCTCTATGTTCCAACAGCTATATGTTCCAACAGCTCTATGTTCCAACAGCTCTATGTTCTAACAGCTCTATGTTCCAACAGCTCTATGTTCCAACAGCTCTATGTTCCAACAGCTCTATGTTCTAACAGCTCTAT
This sequence comes from Knipowitschia caucasica, assembly GCA_964034765.1. NCBI lineage: Eukaryota > Metazoa > Chordata > Actinopteri > Gobiiformes > Gobiidae > Knipowitschia > Knipowitschia caucasica. The sequence goes on along the minus strand of OZ035841.1, from coordinate 11,878,260 downwards.
GTTCCAACAGCTCTATGTTCTAACAGCTCTATGTTCTAACAGCTCTATGTTCCAACAGCTCTATGTTCCAACAGCTATATGTTCTAACAGCTCTATGTTCCAACAGCTATATGTTCCAACAGCTCTATGTTCCAACAGCTCTATGTTCTAACAGCTCTATGTTCCAACAGCTCTATGTTCTAACAGCTCTATGTTCCAACAGCTATATGTTCTAACAGCTCTATGTTCCAACAGCTCTATGTTCCAACAGCTCTATGTTCTAAAAGCTCTATGTTCCATCAGCTCTATGTTCTAACAGCTCTATGTTCCAACAGCTCTATGTTCCAACAGCTCTATGTTCCAACAGCTCTATGTTCCAACAGCCCTATGTTCTAACAGCTCTATGTTCTAAAAGCTCTATGTTCCAACAGCTCTATGTTCCAACAGCTCTATGTTCCAACAGCTCTATGTTCTAACAGCCCTATGTTCTAACAGCTCTATGTTCTAAAAGCTCTATGTTCCAACAGCTCTATGTTCTCCAGGTTTTTGGATTGTTGGATTGTTCAGATTTGCAAGGTTAGGGCACGGGTGAGGGTGAAGGGCTGCACGTTTATGGAAAACATCTAATTGTGATCTGTTTATGGACTTTTTAACTTGACTCTGTACAGTTTTAGTGGCTATAGGACACTCATTGTCACTGTAGCTATGACACACATTGTTAGAATAGACAAAAATAGTGAATGGTAGCGTAGCGGCTAACCGTTAGGCTGTTCAACGTCTCGTCATTAAGACATGGTGTGACCAGTTAAAACAGTCGTCTATCTGCTACATTACATGAAAATCTGCATATCATATGAAAGAGTAACTTATATTTGGAAAAATTTGGTGGTGCGGCTTATATACAGGCGCACCTTATGGTCCAGATAGTACAGTAGTTACTCCCAAAACACCGGTTGTGCAAGACATTGTGATGGTGCAAGACAAAAGATATAAAAGAACGGAACGTCATTGCCAATTCTTCAAAATAAACCTAGATTATTATTCATTTTCCAAAATTAGATTTCTGCTCATGTGTTATCTCTTTTGTTAACTGCAAAGAACTTTGATAATTGCGGTTTTGAGATGTGCTAATTGCGACTATGGAAACTGCTATCTCAATTAGATTGCGATTAATAAAAGCAGCCCTAATAATGGAAGCACACACAGAAATATTCCAGTTTATTCACAAACACTGATCCACTCTCAGAAGACGTGGGTGTGTCCATTTCAGAAAGGTATCAGAGTGCCTCAGATTCCTCACTGTGTATGCGCCTAGGTGTTTACTTTGATCTTAAAGAACACCTGACATTCCACTTCTTCCTCTTCCCATTGAAGCGACCACTCTCTTTCCTCTTAAACTTCTCTCGGAGCAATAAGTGCAAAGAAAGACATTTTTTAAACCAGAGGCCGGCCTTTGTCAAAACCATAGAACATAGAACATAGAGCTGTGGCTGTTATGTTCAAAGCCTCTTAATCTACGATAACATTTTAGTGACCGCATCAAGACTAGATCATACAGGAACTATCTAAAGGCCTTAATGTTACTATCTGGAACTATCCCCAGATCAACTCCGCAGGTCCGCAGTCTCTCTCTACCTAAAACCTTCAAATCATGTCAGAAATCTAGGGGTAATGATGCACTCAGACTTAAACTTCACATCAAATCAGTAACATCCGCATTTATACCGTCGATAAAACTTGGCGAGAATGAATACTTGAATACTTTAGTGTCTAAAGCAGAGTTGGAGATTCTTATCCTGCATTTGTCTCACGTAGGATTGACGGGCTGCTCACTGTTCTCTCCCAATAAGCTCTAAAACAACTGCAGTACATTCAAAACGCTGCATCTCGAGTCCTTACTAGAACCAGGAAGTAGACTTTAAAGCAGTTTTGTTTGTGTACAGGTCTCTCCATGGCCTCACACCAAAGTACTATCTATGTTAGCGCCATATGAACCGACTCTGACTCTGAGGAGCACAGGGACTGACCTCCTGCTGCTGCCCAGAATCAGATCTAAACATGGGGAGGCAGCATTTCTGATTTATGCAGCTAAAACCCTGAAACAGTCTTCCTGAGAATGCGAGACAGGCTTCTACTCTGACAATCAAATCCAGGTTAAAATTTGCCTGTAACACTTTTTTACCTCAGTATGATTTTTATTTACGATTTTATTGCCTTGTGTCTTGGTTTCTATCTTATTTTGATTTGCCTTGTGTACAAACTGCGCTCTACAAAAAAACGTCCCTCTTCTTACCCCAGCGAGATAAACTACGGTTTTAATCAGCGCGGGCTGAATGCGCACGGCGGACTGCATGGCTATCCCCGACGCACGGCTAATGAGATAAGATGGCATTCTCCTCTCAGATTGCTTTTGGCTCGTCTGCTTGACTTCCACCAATGCTCTATAACTGGGAGGATTACACTTAGGGAGCAATCAGGCCTCGGCAAAAAGACTCTCCAGCTCATAAGCATCTGCTCCGGACATGTTTACCAAAGCGCCACGCCTCTGCCCTTGTGCCGCGACCTCTAGACCTCAGGAAGAGCGGCGAGCGGCGAGCGGGGCTGGGGGTGTCAGGGTAACTCAGTCAGTGCACAAGCAAAAAGGCTTTTAACATTGATTTTTCTTTCTCTCTTTTTTTCTTTTTTCTTTTTACCGACCCAGAACAGGGATGGCTCAGAGGGTGCGGTGTACTCTCTCTCAGACATCCATTTTTAGAGCGGGGAGTGTAAATATAGAGGACATCCTATAATACCGTGGCTGCTGTCATATTTATATCAGCGCTAATGTGTGTGTGTGTGTGTGTGTGTGTGTGTGTTCTCTTATGCATCATACATGTGTGCCAGTATTAGACTGGGGGGAATTGTATCTGAAGCAACCTTGAGAACCTATGAGTAGATTTAAAGTCGGTCATAGAAAAATAAGGTAAATAGATAGATACAGTAACAATCTTTGTTATTATTGCTATTATTATTATCTTTATTATTGCTATTATCATTATCATCATCAGCATCATTATCATTATATTATTTATGAATTATCAATACTTCATAGTAAAGCTGAGGTACCTATCTTTCCCCCCCCCTCATAAAACCAACTTTAAGCTTGCTATCTTCATTCATCACATAAATATATTTAGCATACTTATTTATGCAAAAATATAATATAATATTTAATGCGTTTTGAGCAGAGAGCTGATTGGCTGAGTGAGGGAGGTCTGGTCTTTTTCACTTTTCTGTATGAAAAAACTGATCTAAAAATGTCAGATATAAAACAAGAAGCCAGACTAACACGGAATAACTATTTATATAACTATAATAACAGTTTTAGAGCAAGGAACTAGTTACATGGATTTAAGATTAAAATTAAGAGATCCTTTATTTGTCCCACAGTGGGAAATTTCAGTGTTGCATCGTCAGCGAACAGAAGGAATGAGGAGCACAATAATCCCCAACTTTAGCATGATAAAGAAGCAAGAATTAAGTTTAAAATCTCTGACTTTACCATAATAAAGAAGCAGGTAAACATACTGTATAATATTTTATGACAGAGTTCAGGTTGCGGTTTGAAAGTTAGGTCCCCCAGCTTTCAATGTGGCTAACTTTAGATTGTAAAACATTTATAAATAACCTCAATTAAACGCAACATAACTTTCCAGAGGAAGTTAGAACTGCAGGTGTAATCAGCCACTTATTATGCAGCCTATTTGCTAATTGCTAATTCTATTGCAATAAGGAAAAGCAATGAAAAAAGCATTCTACTCACAATTTACTTTTATTTCCAGTCTTAATGAACATCGAATAACAACAGCAGTTAAGTCAATCCCCCGAGAGGAGTCTGAGGCCACTTAGAATACTCAGAAACTCAGCAGAAGTTTTCGATTGCCTTTCCGTGTATAATTATTGCAACAATGAAATGGGGTCATTCTTTTCGGACCGTGTTTTACTAAATATCACCGCTCACAGTTGTTTTTTGTAAACGGTTGCTACGCAGTTCAAGTTGTGTAATTCTGTGGGATGTTATAGCAAAAATTCCAATATCCATCCAGTCGTGGAAAATACATTTCCGTTGTCCACAGGCTGCGCGAAGTATTGAACTTTGTGATCAATCAGGCCACAGAAAACACATAACTGAAAACTAAAATGATGTGATTGACGAGTGAACGGATTATATAAATCTAAAACATAGAGATTAAGGGAACACTGCTGCTGGATATGTATGAACATGTACTGTATGTATTTTTTTACATTTATGGACATAGATTAACATTTATGGACATTGGTCGTTCCGCGCTCTACGTGTTTATTAAGCATTTGTTCTGACCGAAGCGAACACAGGTAAATTCAAAACTTTGTTGAGACCGCTGCTGTTGTGATTTAGCTCTATAGAATTGAATTCGGCCATAATCATCCACATTTTAAAGTCACTTTGCATGAAATGAGTCAATATTATAAATTGGTTTAACATTTCATAGGAGACAATATAAAAACAGGCTTGGAGTTGTCCATTATAAGATCAGGGTCTTCTGTCAAAAACATATAACTCCGCATCTTCTGTCTCGGTCCTGTAATAGTATGATGTCATTATACCACGATTTATGACATCACACACAGAGCAGTTTATGGCCGTTTAAACAAAAGGCCCATACATTTGTTTTGGTATTTTCTCTGGTACATTTACATGACTGTGTTTGCTGCTGAAAAAATGAATAAAAATAGAAATAATCTGTTACCTCCCTCTGGTGGTCGCACAGGGATAATGCAGACCTTTTTCTACCCTGAGACTTGCTTCATCATATATATTTACTTAAGATATCATTTCACATTCTACAACATGAAATAACAAGTCAAAAAGTATTATTATCATTTTTGAGAATCCAAAAGAATTCATAATATGTCTGCTTTAAGTTGAATTACAGTGAACTTTAGAACAATATGGACGCTTTCCGAGTTTTGCCTGTATTTCTGTAGCACCTAGTTTTAAACCCAGATTTCTGTATTACAATTTTCCCATGTTTTCATCTACTAAACTCCTCTTTCAGTGCCGCACAGATAAAGGATCACCACCGACCCGACCGTCCTTGTCAGGGACTCTATGCGGTGCCTGCCTCATAACAAATGGCCTCCTCAAAGACGGTCAAGGCTGCTGGGCTTTCTCAGCTCTCGCTTCCAATTCATCTCGGTGGGACGAGACGATCAGAGGATAAAGCAATGGCCGTAGTACTTTGCTGTATCCTCACATAGTGGCGCCGTAATGCACCCAATAAATCACAGTCAAAGCTGCGTTTTTAACATAGAAGCCTCTAGCCCTGTTTCCACCAGTGTTTTTCCCAATATTCTCTACTATACTCCACTCTACTACAGTGCTCCCTCTGGGCAGTATGAGCAAGAGGGTCCTGGCTTTGATTTCACCTCCAGATGACGCCTTTCTGTGTGGAGTTTGCATGTTCTTCACGTGTCTGTGTAGGTTTCCAAGAGTACATGTACCTCTGTCTGTGAAAGGCGGTACAAAGGGGCAACGATGCATTGTATTTATTTATCCCTGTAGGACAATTCATCCTTTGCATTTGACCCATCCTGATGCCACTAGGGCGTCTATCAGGAGCAGTGGTCGCCGTAGTACAGCGTCCGAGGACCCATCTCCAGATGTTGATGCTCGGCTTGGTCAGGACTACTGGAGTTGGAGGATTCACCCTTTGTGCATGTTTTTAGTTAAACCGGAACACCTGGAGGAAACCTACGCAGGCATGGGGAAAACATGCAAACACGAAAGACCCTTAGTTGTATAGACCCACTTGTATATATGACTTCGTAAAATCCTAGTTTTTGACTTCCTGTTCAGGGTTGATTTTAAGATTCTGATTCTTGTTTTTTAAATGTTTGCTGTTACTGCTCCCAAACAGTGGAATAATCTACCTTTGTGCATCAGAGAAGCTCCTTCATTGGAGGTTTTTAAATCTTGCCCAAAAACATATTTGTGACTTGGCTTTTCCACTGACTAAGTTCTATATGTTTTATACATTTGCACATGTTTTGTGTGTTTTTGCTGTTTCTTTTTTTTTTTCTGTAGGTGAAGCACTTGTTGGGAAGCTAGTGTTGAATGGGCTATACAAATAAAGTTGACACATAACAAGATTTGTTTAAAAACAATATTTTGTTGTTATTTTAACCAATCTGTTTTTAGAGCTGAGAAGACGATGAAGTTTAAACCCTCTGAAGCTTCACTTTCTCTTGCAGTTCAATATTTGATGACAGTGTAGTTACTGCTGATGAAAGCAAATCTGAGTTCTTGAATGAACAAACAATAAATAATGTATTCTTGAACTAAATACAGTGGTCTCTCGTTTATCGCTGGTCTAAAAAACGATCTAAAAATAACCCGCCAAGTCAGGCCATTGAGCCTGAAGGTCGTGGGTTCGAGCCCACCACAAGACTTTCTCCACCGACTCCCAATGATGTCTGCTGCCGTTATGTTCTTGGCGGCTGTGGGACGGCTGCGGCTGTAAAGTGCCAAACTACCGTTGTGTCCTTAATAACCTTGACCCCCATTGCCTAGAATGAGTCTGGTGTGTGTGTGAATGGTTGGTGGTGGTCAGAGGGGCCAATGACACATACTGGTTGCCTCACTTCTGTCAGTGTGCGCTAGGGCAGCCGTGGCTACAGTAGTAGTTTATCACCACCGTGTTTGGAATGAAAGATTAATGTCATGTGAAGCGTCTTTGAGTGTTCAAAAAAGCGCTATATAAAACCAAGGCTCATTGTTATTATAATTAAATCGCAGCTGTATGTTTTAAGTACAGGCTGCATACCCACTTTTCTAGCCAACTGAATCAACGATGGCTAAAGTACAATATCAAACCTGTTCGTTGTAGGTCTGAGCGCTGCTGCAGCTGTCAAAAGCCGTGCGTACACTGTAAGTACAGCTGCAGAGGACACCGAGCTGAGGGGCAGGAGCAGAACTGGACTAACCACTGCAGTGCACACGAGACACAAAAGTTTTCTTCTGACTTCAGATAAACCATCATGTTATACTAGCGGTTACATGATGCTGTTGGAGTGTACATTACTGTTAGAACAAAGCACACACAAAAAAATCCCCGAATCAGCGAGGAGGCAATTTTGTGAACCACGTAAAAAAGCCTGGGACCACGGTATCTCATACAGGCAGTTTTGTCCGCCTCTCTGGAGACCGTAAATCAATATCTCTGAGAAGTTTGCGAATGGCTAATTGTAGAAAAGGGAAAAACCAGCCCACCACCATTAATTGCGCTGTCACTCTTTTATTGACTGGATGAGGGGCGTGTGAAAGGGGCTGACACCCACTGTAGGATTCAGAAAGCACATCTAAACAAGAGGAGGCAGGAGACTGGAGACGATGGAGAACAGATAAACAGACAAAGACCACACAGGGATGGAAATGGAGGGCTGGACTGACACCAATGCGTCTGGGAGAAGGTTAAAGAAGACATAACATGCTTCTGTCGGATATATAAAAGTAACAAACTATGACATCAGGGCTTCTATACTGTTTAGCAGAGCTGCAAAATACTGGAAAAAAGTGTGATATGGGACTTTTTTTTCCCTTAAAAAAGGTGCATTATAAAAATACCATTGTACCGTATATGTTTTGTATATGTTTTTCTATATGTAATTAACTTTCTTTACAGAGAGGGTTGATGTTATTTTAGTCAAAACAGGGGTAAATAAGTTCATACATGCAAAAGAAAAATTAGCTGATTTCATTGTTGTGAAATAAAATAAATATTTCGGTAGAGTGAGTGCTCCTGCTTTGAGTTTTCAATAGACAATCTTTGCCTCTGTTTTCTCCTCCTCCTCCTTTTCGCTGTTCTCTTTTTCACCTGGATCTATCGTTCAGTGAGTGTGCGCTCGCTCTGGCCAATGACAAAGCAGGACTTTTGGGTGTGTGCGTTCAAGGTGGCGTGTGATTGGTCGAAGTAAAAACAAGCTTATGTGAAGGAAACGTATGATTTTCGCACATTACTGACTCAAAGTTATCGCATATCGTTCCAATATGGATATCACACTTTCTATTATCGCCATGACAATCCTTTTTCGATTTCAATATTGTGCAGCCCTACTATTTAGCATATTTTAAATCTCAACTTTGAGCTTTGAAACATGTCATAAAAGAGACAAATCCACTCTAATAAATGACTCAGCTCAGTGATATCTACAACTTAAAATGTGTTAAATTTAAAAAAGACTGCATATTTTTGACCTTTTATCACTGCAAAAAGTGATGAAAAATAAGTAAAAAAATTGCTCAAATTTAGCCAAATGTAACTTAATTTGAGCACATTTTGACTTCCTTAAAACAAGATTTGCCAATGGGACGAAAGCAAAAATCATATACAAGAAATGCCTTCCCTGGAATGAGAAAACAAAGCAGCAGTTCTAGAAATAAGACTAAAAAGCTTTGGCTTTATGTTCTCAAATTAAGAAAAAAACCACTCGCAGCAATTATTACCTCATATTTTACCATTTTTTGCAGTGTAGTATCAGGTATAGTAAGTATTATTGAAAAACAATACATTTACTACAGCCTTCTCCTCGGCATAACCACCACCAAAACGATTTTCTGGGGGAAAATCAGTGAGTTTTAGAAAAGTGGGCGTCTCTCTGTCGCGATGGTCAGAGGAGTCAGGATGGAGTAACGACATTTCAGAACGTGGGAAAACAGAAACTATACTCCAACATGCAGACAGACTTGAGTATGTACACGACAGAAGGAAGCCACATTAACAAAATCACAAAAGTCCCCTTTAAGAATAACAAAGACATTGATGCAGGAAGACACACACACACACAGGACACTGGAGATGACGAGAGATAGAAAGAGAAGTAGCAGAAGGCATCACTCACCAGAATCAGCAAATTCTACGGGACATGGACAAAAACAGGAGAGATAAGTCCAGTGACAGTGTACATTCAAAGAAAATAGTGAAAGGTGCTCATGCCAAAGTGTCCAAGACAGGTAAGCACGCCGCACACACAGAAGAAGAGGGATTTTAGACTGAAATACCGAAGAAAGCAGCGATAAGTGACTGCTGAGTGGCATATAGAAGCATTTTAGTGCACAATCAGTATATAAGTGCTGAGAGAGTATTGCAACTTTTAATTGGGTTTATCTATTGTGGTCTAGCCAGGAATATACCATAGTGTAGTACTAAAAGTCCCGTTTGTTATGAATAGTTTTAAATGGTAGCGTGTAGCAAATGAATACATGATGAATAAAATAATCAAATAGAATGACATTTGAAAAAAGTAAACAATAAAAAACCAAATGATAATGAAGTAAAAGAAAAAGCAAATACACAATATTTAGTAAAAATGAAATGTAGTAAAAAAAACATAAAATTAACATAAACATGAAAAATAATTTCAAAATAAATAATAATAATAATTTAAATAAATAAATAATATAAACAAAAAATAAATAAATAAATAAATAAAAATAACAAAATAAATAACAAAAAAATAAATAAAATAAATAAAATTTAATTTTGTAAATAAAATTTAATTTAATTTTCTCTAAATACAATGCTGTACATCTACTTAATCAGGCCTTGGGCAGAGCACCCGACAAGGCAGGACCTTTAATAATCTGAAAAAATATAAAATAGAATGACAAACTATGTTGAAATGAGAGAATTATACCTGTTTTTGCTTATTCTTACTTTAAAGATAGAGCCACATTAGATTCAGACCCAGACAAACCTGTTTAACTCAAGCACAATTTTTCCACTCGTCTTGTTTTACTCGTTCCTCTTTTTTTTCATGTTTGCAGCGCTCAGTTATTGCACCACACATGTCTCTGACGGCAGAACGACCTCAGTTTATCCTTGGACTTATTTTCTGCGTAAGAAACGTCCAGATCTGTGCCACGTCCCTGTGCATCAGCTGTAAATACCACGAAGATGAGGAAAGAGCAATAACGTCTCTGTCATCAACTGCTGGGAATAGTTTTAGAGACATGTGAATGCACTGTTCTTCTTAGTCATCAAAAGTTCTAATAATTCAAATGGAAATTGTGCCATTATGTATTCAAATCAAGCTGGAAGTGTTGCTTTTGTTCTTGTGAATAATTAATTCAATCCTCAGTCATGTCACACGGCGCCTCAGCAGCAGCAGCGATTTGCCAGAAGACTCATCAATATCCTCTGAGACATAGTGCTTTCTATTCTTCAGCTTTAACATACATTACATATTCAATTATTATTTAGATTAGTTTATTAGTAGGTTGATCTAAAACACAGCCTCGGTATTCCCTTTAAACTACTGTTAGAAAATCCATTATCTATTGTTAATGTACAATTAACCTACTAAAAGCTGTTGAAATCTATTGAGGTGAATGATACAGTTATATATACATGTGTTAAAGGGGAAAAAAGTGTATTATTGACGTGGAATTGACCTTGCTGGTTTGTTATTGCCTCATGAGTTCAGGTCTTTCTCACAAGACAAAGTAGGCTGTTATATCACCAACACTTTTTGTATCTATCTCCATCAGAAAACAGCGGTAAAAACAACAGCAAGTATCTGGTCCTAGCTCATTGATTGGATAATATAACGACTATACCCTGCTTAAGTAAAGTTTGAAGCAGTTTGGTTAAAATTCCCCAAACTGCCATTGAGTTAAGTATACCCCGGTGTCACCAGTCTGTGAGTACCTTCACTTAGAGGGTCCAGAGTGTGGATCATGAGCTGAAAGATGCTGTTCCTCATCAGGCTGTTGTGCAGAGAGGCCGAGCTGCCCCCCCTCTGGAGCCGCGGCCGTGCCTGCAGAAACACACAGCACAATTACCAACTTTGCATTAGGAGACCGTGCATCAGCTGTCAGGTACCGTAATTGCCGGACTATATGTTGCTACTTTTTACCGGTTCTTTTAGCCCTGTGGCTGAGATAGCGATGTGGAATGTGGTATCCTTGGGGCGCAGTAAAGACTCTGGACACAGCTCTATCTGCTGTGGTTTATGTGAACAGTAACCGACAGGAGAAGCAGAGAAACACAGAACTGTTTTTACGAGATTACGGCTGTTGTTAGAAGAGTTGTTTATGGACTTGACTCCGTCCACGTTTAGTCGCTGTACGACGCACGGGTATAGTCCAAATACTGTAGTTGAATGCTTGTCAGTCAATTTTACAGCTTTTCGTTTTGTAAGAGCAATTTCTCAGAATGTACATGTTTTCACTCCACCATAGCAATACACTGTTTACTTGACCGCAATTAGTATTTGGCAACTGTTTTGCTATATTTTAAGTTTTATTCACCAGTTTTACCACTTATTAAAGGTAAAAACAAAATAAATTATTTAATTTTATTCAAACTGATGGAAAATTCCATTGTTTTGAATAGGAGCAGAGTGTTAACAAACCTTATCTTTAAATCAAGTTGTTCAGTTACAACAGTCGTCTATCGGATGTTTTTTCAAGAGTAACCTCATATGAACATACTGTTGCGGTTTATACACAGGTTTATACACAGGTGCACTTAATAGTCCAGCAAGTACTGTATGTAGAATGGTCAGTGCAGGACTCAAGCCACAGCATGTAATGGTCGTCAACTGAAATCACTTCCTTGTTTATAAAGTTAGCACTTAGATGCGGCTAGCAAAACTTCTGCAAATATAAGCCTGTTAGGTAAAGCCATGCATTTGATCTAACATTTCAAAACAATAAAACAATAATAAATATGGTGTTACATTCAGCTGCAAACATGTGATGCATGTCTTGTCAAGTCACAACAATATTGGCGTGTTTTCCTCCAGAGACGTGGATACTTACTGTCCGGGAAAGACTGGGCTAAAGAGGAAAGGGGGAGCACAGGTACTGGAGGCAGAGGAGGTCTCTGCTGGGACTGGGGTGAAGGCGTGTGGTAATGAGCGTGTAGCAACAACAGCTTGTGGAAATATGTATGTAAGCAGTATTAGAACGTATTAGGGTTGTCAAATGTATTGCAAATTAGATTAAAAACATTTTTTAAACTAAATATCGAAAGTAAATACTGATTTGAGAAAGGTGATGATACTAACGTATCATGAAGTTTTTGAATGACTGTTTTAATATCAGAGCTAATACTTAATAATAATAATTTATTGAAAATATGTCTTTTGTTGTTGTCTGTTTCCTTGTATGTGTCTTATGTAAAGATTGAATAGGTAATTGTTAATTATGTAGAGAATTCCCTCTCATTGTGGAAATAATGGTTCAGATTATGGCTGTGGTATCAAAGCTGGAATCTTTGGAAGTTTTTGTTTTTAGTATTGTGACAACACTAATAACTATTAGTTATTGGGGAAATTCCTACGTTCAGGAAAATTAGAATTTTGTTCAAAAAGTTAATTTATTTCTGTAATTCAACTTAAAACGTGAAACCAATACAGTGGAGCAAAATGTATTTAGTCTGCCAGCGAATGAGCAAGTCCTCCAGCTTAAAACAACGAGAGATATCTGTATTTTTCCTCATATCTACAGTACAGACCAAAGTTTGGACACACCTTCTCATTCAAAAAAATATTTTTTTAATTTCATGATTATGAAAATTGTAGATTCACACTGAAGGTTAAGAATGAACTAATTAATTATGTACGTCCACAAAAAAAAGTATGCAACAACTGAAAATACAGTATGTCTTATATTCTAGGTTCCTCAAAGTCGCACTTTTTGCTCTGATTACTGCTTCGCACACTCTTGGCGTTCTTTTGATGAGCTTCAAGAGGTAGTGACCTGAAATGGTCTTCCAACAGTCTTGAAGGAGTTCCCAGAGATGCTTAGCACTTGTTGGCCCATTCACCTTCACTCTGTGGTCCAGCTCACCCCAAAACCATCTGGATTGGGTTCAGGTCCAGTGACTGTGGAGGCCAGGTCATCTGACCCAGCACCCACCATTCTCCTTATTGGTCAAACAGCCCTTACACAGCCGGGTGTGGATCTACATCCAATAGTCATGAAAAGAAAAAAAACTCATTGAATGAGAAAGTGTGTCCAAACTTTTGGTCTACTATGTACTGTATATCTCAACTGTCAGACAAAATGACAAAATCCAGAAAATCACATGGTCTCATCTGGAATTAAGAATTTAGTCAACAGCATCTCATTACTTTGACTTTTGTCATTTCCAATAAATGGCATACAACTCTGCCGTTGGTATTTTGGCCCATTCCTCCATGCAAATCTTGAGTGTTTTGGGGATGTGATTTTCTTCATAATTTTTTAATGGGGAGAACTTTCACAATTGGTTTCTGACTATTTAGTTTTTTACCCCAACTGTCCATGAAATAGACTCATTACAAAGTGACAAGCCTTTGCTTTTATTTTTGTAATTTTCATAATATTGATTACTAATTACTAACTTAATTTTTTAAAAGCTGTGAGCCAGTTCTCAACATTATGACAAAGGCTTGAAATATCAACATTGCCTGTAATGTCATATATTTATTTCACATTGAAAATGGATTACAGAAAAAATGGTCTTCTGAATTGTAATCTAATTTTCCGAGTTTCAGCTGTATGCGCTTATAAAAGGCAATACTATTTAGGATAAAAAAGCAGTTGCAGTTTTGAATAGCCATGCAGTGTGTAAAATGTTTCAATAGGTCTTCACTTTCCACTCTCTTGAAAGCAGAATGATTGGAGGAGAGCCGAACATGGAAACAGAACCATCACAAATACTCATACCTACCGATAACTTGGTGTCATCCTCCGGAGCCACCGGACTTTGCTTCTCATCCAACAATAAGGGAAAAGGTAAACAAAAAGGGGAGAGAAAAAAGAAGAAAAAAACAAGACATACACGTGAACATAAGACAGTAAAACAAAATGACAGGACGTACAGTACATCACAAACGCTTAGTGACAGAGACTGATGCGACTGGACAAGACGGGACACGGTCCTCCCCGGTTCTGCTGCGACCTCAGAAAGGATTCGGACAATACAATTAAAGAGCCACCGAAAGGACTTTAATGTATTTCCTGTGTTCTCTAATCTGTTGTTAGGGAATCGACAACTTTGTAAGGTCTTCCGAGATGACTCCTGTTGTGATCTAGGGCTATACAAAAATAAAATGAATTGAATGACAAGGTAACCTCTTGTTTGTTAGCGTAATAGCATTAGCCCCCTACCCCAATCTGCCTTTGAAATCTGCCATATGAGATTTTCCTTTGAATCTGGCCAAATCAATGGAAAATAATTGGGGGTAAAATGTGTAAAATGTCTTGTTTTAGCAAAAATATGAAAATACAAGAATGAAACAAAAAGAAGGAGACAAAAAAGCTACTGCTCTTAAACTAAGGGTACTTATCCATTGGATCTATTTCTACCTATAAAAGTCTTTAAAATAATATTTCTATGATGTTATTTATCTATAAAGTAATATATATATTCATTATTACTGATGACATTTTGGAACCGTTGTCCAGCGCAATAATAATTAGTTGGCAAAAATAGCTTTTGAAATGAGGTTTAACGTGTCATGGAACCATACTGGCCGGGGCCACCACTTATGTCCAATAATGCTTTTTGGCGTGGGGAGGTTGCCTCCATAGAAGCAAAGTTGACAAGCTGTAAAATGTGCAGTGGGAGGCCTGAGAAGGCTGAGAAGGAAACCTAGAATATGCACTAAGACAATAGAAATGATCCCCATCTGCTGGCCATGTACAGAACTGCAGCATGGAAATGAGAGGGAACATGTCACTTGTCATTGGTGTGTACTTGTATATAGTGGAAATTTTATGAAGATTTCTTCTGCATGCCTTTGATCTGTGTTTTACTCTGATAACTTGTTCGCACCATAATGGCAATACAAAGATTTCTGATTCGGTTTCTGAGAGCTTATTCTCCATTTGACTTTATAAAATCAAGAAATAAGGTACAGATCTTTATGATTTGGTTTTGTTTAATTAAAATCTCTGAATGTTTATTGAAGCTAGTATTAGGCTGTTATATATTACAGTTTTCGAAGTTGACGGCATATGATCCAAAGCCCACAAAGCATTATGGATTTTCACAGGTAGCAAAATGTTGTTAATTAAACAAATCAGCTCAATACATCAGTTATTCTCTAAATAAACAAACATTAAAGGATGACCATTCCCTCAAGCTTGATAAAATAAGTGACTAACTCTAAATCCAACTTTACAAGCAAAGTAAAGTGCACTCTTTGAACCATCACTTAACTCAGCCGCCACCACTCTCAGCAGGCCCATTTGGCTTTCTCCATCTGTACTACCGCGCTATTTCTGAAACAAAAGCCTTTCACGGACCGCCTCACTGAAGCATGCTCACTTCATCTCAAAAAATGTGTGTATGCGGATAACAGCCCATGTTTGTAACTACAAAAGAGAAAAAACACAAAGCTTTTTGTTCAGAAACCAGCATATCGGGTCTTTGTTACGCAGCCTCCGCAGTTTTCAATTTGAAAAAAAAAAAGTGAATAAGTGCGGAGGCCGTGGCGTGTGACGATATGCCACAGGAGGCGGAAGGGAAGGAAAATGAGAGGGGTTGATCCGTCATGTGTGCAATAAAAGTAAAGCTTGGTTTTGTCGCCAATGGAATTTGAATAATGCGATTGTGTTGTATTGTGTTGTATTTTGTTGTATTGTGTGTCTAGGATTGGATGGTGAGAGGGGATTGGAATAATGTGTGGTTCAGGTTTCAACACAACTTTATGGGAAAGAAGAAGTTTGTGGAAGAAAATGCCCTAATATTTTCCCAGATTATCATTTGTTAGCGGATAGATTCACAAACATACCATAATATTTTTAGGTCTGAAAGTCTTTTCTACTCGCAAACATGATGCAAATGTTTTTGAATATTGTCGTTACTTCTAGCCACCATGTAGTGTGCTGACAAAGATGTGAAACTTAAAATGTTGTGGTGCCATTTGCATGTGAAAGCCCAATCCCGGAGACCTCTGAAGGTTCGGATTCGGGTAAGCAGTGCAGGGCCCATGGCTAGTATTGTGATGGGTGACCTTTGGAAACACCAGGTGCCACAGTGGGGCGGCTGCGGCTGTAAAGTGCCAAACTGCCATTATGTCCTTAGACACTTCATCCACATGGCCTAGAATGAGTCTGGTGTGTGCATGAAAGGTTGGTGGTCGTCTGTGGGGCTGATGGCACAAACTGGTTGCCTTGCTTGTGTCAGTGTGCCCCAGGGCAGCTGTGGCTACAATAGTAGTTCATCACCACCATGTATGAAGTGAGAGAATAATGACCTGTGAAGGGTCTTTGAGTGTCCAAAAAAGTGCTATATAAAACTGATGCATGATTTGTATAATTATATTTTAGTTTTACATGAAATAGCCTTGGTATTACAGATAAATGAAAAATGCAGTCAGTGATTTTATTCTAGACGCATCTGTTTTAATACTGTGAGAAACGTCCCTAAACCCTAAAAACAGTTATCATGTGTTTTCAAATAGTAATGGAATTGACCCGATGCCTATAGTTTCCAAAAATCAATAAAACTTATTTTGGAGCGGACCGATAAAAAAATAAACCAATGGGATTTGTTCATCTCCAACGAACCAATGGGATGCGTTTACCCCCTTCACCCTCTTCCTGTTTCTCGCAAGTGCGCACCTGAGTTATCGGATTATTTTCTAAAACCGAAAAAGGCTGAACAGAAAATGCCAATTTCACGTCTGCCGCCCACTTTCCCTGTTGTGACAAAGAAAAGAAAATGCTGGATGTTTGGTTTGGGGAGGGGGGAGAGTTGGTGCTATGACAAAATCGCTAACTGCATCTTTAACTCTAAACTAAAGCTTTTTGACTCTCGCAATAGTGACTAGCAGCTTCTCTACGACACACTGTTAAGCTATTGGCTTTTTGGAATATTGTGATGTCTGAATACAACCAATCACTATGGAAAAACCAGCACATTTAGTACCACTCTCGCTCCATATTTTAACATCCTGACTATGTATTTCAAATCTTTGGCAATAATCCTCTGTGTCGTTGAAGAGTAATTATTCTATTCCGCCTTCCGCAAAGGGAGTGTGAACAGGTTAACATGCCAGATAGAGATGAGGCTGCCGAGCCATCATTAAGCCACTGTTAAATATTATGACTAATAATCGCATATAGGCAGATTAGTATGTTCTCTCGAGCTGCTCTCTCTTCCAGCGCTTATGTAACCCTAACATCAGGATGGTTCTTGGAAGCGGATCAGCCGAGGGAACGAGAGACACGGAGCTGCCAGGATTTATTGATAAGAGTGTGACATCATGCTAAACTATTTTCACCCTTTGGCAGAGTTTCATGCGGTGGCTTAGGAGGGGCTTTGGAGGAAGTCTTAACTTTTGAACATGGGGGAAATATGATGGCGGATTTCCTAATGTCAACGAGAGGGCACAGGGAGACGTGGGGGAGGATTGCATATAGTGTAGGGGTCAAAGGTTAAACTGAATACAACTACACTGCAAAAACATCTCTCTATTACCTCATATTTATCACTTTTTACAGCGTACATACAATTGGACTGGAAATGTTAGCTTTGAAAGTAAGTCATTATGGTGGGTCTATAGTAGCATAGAGCAGATTGGGCTACATTATAGGCTTTTCAGCGCTGATTATTGAATGCATGAATAATGACAGATCTAAAGGTTGAGGCTGCAAAATTTGTTGGAAAAATATTGCTTATTTGGTATTGGCAAGTGCTACATTGATGTCGCAAAGATGTGCAGTCAATGTTTGTATAAATTGTGTGGTTTTTCTTCAGTGGGCAAAAGCCCACTGACTCTTGTGGTTCAGAGGCTGGAGAGAAACAAACACACAGGGTGGGAGAAGAGATGAAAGAATATACACATATTTCCAAAATGTATCTTGATTTCTTTGAGTAAGGAAAGTATGACAATCTACAGCATCACATTCTTGATACCACTGTGGTATATTGGACTAGTCGTGATGGAAATGCTTCTAACTACCACAGTTACTACAGGTATTGGTTTAATTTGTGAAATTAATTATGTTTGCAAAGCGCCAGTGAAAACTGGATCGAAGCATTTCTACTTTGTTTACGCTGGTATGGAACCACATAAGGCGGACTCAGACAAGGCCAGCAGATTAATTTGGGAGCACAGGGAAAGGCCTTGCTTGTATTATAAATGCATGTATTTGGACACATACTAGGCCAGTTTTCCCCAACCTTTTTGAACCATGGTACTCCACAAACATGAAGTCATTTTCTTCAAAGAGTATTACCTCACTCCCTTCTCTGTGTGGAGTGACAGACAAATGCCCCAAAATAACAACTGTAAAGTGCTTTGTGACTCTGGTCTGAGAAAAACGCTATAAATAAAGATTACTTACTTATTATAGTAGAAACCGTATAGCTTTCTACTATACGGTTATAACCGTATAACCGTATAGTAGTAGAAACCGTATAGCTTGGAGATTGATGAGCACGCGTTTTTGACGTCTCTGCTCTGTTTACCCTTTTAAGCCTTTTAAAGCCTTTTAAAGCCTTTTAAACACGTTTTTACGGTGTATTAGTGTCTTTTGTACACTCTAGTGTTTTTACCTTAAATGCAATGGTTCCAGAGCATCACGTCTTTTAACACAAAGACCCAATCGAAACGCGCTAGCTCGGAGGCTACCACGAGCGCACCACAGACATGGAAAGTGACACTGCAATGACCACGAACGACATTAGTCGCCTCACATTGGAGCTTCGTGAGAGGGACCGTGCCACTATTGCAGACCTCCGTAAAGAAGTCCTTCGCCTCACTGCAGAGCTGCAGGATAAACAGTCACTCGTGTCCAAACTTTTTGATGTCGCTGGCGGGCAGCACTCACGGCTTATGTCACTGAGCGCTGCATACTGTGACACTGTCGTGTGGGAGAGGTCTGTCAGCTCTGGACCCTCCTGTTCTACACCTAAGCGCCCGGTTCCGAATGAGGAACCCGCGAACTGCGAGGAGCCATCCAGCGCCGTGGCCCATGTCCTAAGCCTGTTAAACCGCTATGCAGCACTCTCCACTGACATCCCAGCCCCCTCAGCAGAACCCCTGGACTCTGCAGCGTACTCTGCCGTTCGTGGATCCAGGTCCACTGCGAGAAAAACGCTCCTAAAGGAAGCCGTCCTCAGACGAAAGAGTGGTCATTCCCCTTCTCTGACCCCAGTGCACCACCACCACTTACCTTCACCGGGTCAGCAGCAGCGACCCGAGCCTGCTCCTCACGCCGCTCCAGCGTCCCCGAGCACACAGCGTGGGTTGCCCGGAGCTGAGAATCAACACCCCCGCTCCCCTCCATGTGTTCAGCAGCGCCCTGGTTCGGACTCATCCCTGGATGAGCCCGCTGGTTCCGGCCATGGACACCGAGCGCCTTCTCCGCGGCTACGTCCACTCTTCGCCCCGACTACTTTGATTATTGGAGATTCCATCGTGAGGCACGTCCGCTTTTTTAACGCGGTCACTCAGTGTTTTCCCGGAGCCACTGTACCAGACCTGCTCATACGTCTCCCTCCTCTGCTTCAGTCCCTGCCTGATACCATTTCAAAGGTAATCGTGCATGTGGGGATCAACGACATGAAGCTGCAGCAGTCCGAGGTCACAAAGAAGCATTTTATGGATCTATTCCGTCTTCTCCAGTCCTCTGGGTTGTGTGTTTTTTATCTCTGGTCCAGTCCCGACTGTAAACCGGGGAGACTGCTTGTACAGTCGCGTTGTGGCGCTGAATATGTGGCTCCAGTCTACATGCAGCACTTTTAACTTTGTTTTTGTGAACAACTTTGGCCTGTTCTGGAAGCGTCACGTGGCCTATCGTCCAGACGGTCTGCACCCGAACAGATACGGCACCAGTTTGTTGATGGACTTTTTACGCCATGTTGTTCAGTGCTCCCCGAGGGGGGCGTGACTGTTTACATCCGAGGCCTCTCGGCCCCCACTACCACCTTCCTCCTCCACTCCAGCACCGGGTGAGTACTGTGGTGCAAACACTGACCCCTGTCCGTCTGGCAGTGTAATACCAGTCCTGCCACTGAACGGCACTTACTCAGTCATGCATCTGGAACTTAACAAAGTAAAACAGAGTTCACTTTTTAAACCAATAGAGACAGTGTGTGTTCCTCGCACCGGCTCAGAAATGTGTTTTAATTTGAATAAACACAAATATAACAGAAGGACAGCAGTTAGACGGTCCAACTCAGGAAATCTAATTCCAATTCTTTGTAGTCAATCAACTAAACCCACTGACACTGACATTATTTTTAACCTTGCTCTGCTTAATGTCAGATCACTATGCAATAAATCCTTTTTAATTAATAATTTTTATCTGTTCTTATGATCTTGACTTTATGTTTATGACTGAAACTTGGCTTGACCATAATACAGAAAATGCAGTTTTAATAGAAACAACACCACCAAATTTCAAATTTGAATCATGGACCTGGAGGAGTTACCTTCCTAGATTTTCGCTTTTGTTTGTTTTTGTTTTTTTGTTTTTTTTTTTGTTGTTTAAATCGGGTCTGACATCCTTTTAACCTGCACTCCACGCATATGTAAATTTGTGCTCTTGAATCCCGGAACATTCCCAATGGGCCCTGAAAACGCATCCATCAGACCCCTCCCTTAAAAAGAGGAATCCTGGGATGCCTTGGCACTTAAAATTGCCGGCCCATTGTCAAATCTGCCTTTCATGTTTAAATTCTAGAAAAAGTTTGTCTACAACAACGTACAGAATTGTTAATATTCATATCACTCTTTGATATGTTCCAGTCTGGTGTTAGAGACCCCACCTACAGCACAAGAACAACGCTCTAGGAAGTAACTAATGAACATCCCCAGTCGTATCACTGACGCAGGGGAATAGTCTCATGCTTATCCTGTTAGATTGAGTGCTGCAGCTTTCGACACTGTCGATCATGGTATCCTCATCAGAGACTTGAGGACGGGTTGGTGTTTCTGGAAACAGCCCTAAGCTGGTTTATATCCTACCTTACAGACAGAAAGTATTTTGTGGAGATCGGAAACTGTGTCTCAGACCATCTGGCCCTGACTGCGGAGTGCCACAGGGCTCAATCCTGGGGCCTCTCCTGTTTAATATTTACATGCTGCCTCTGGGTAGGTTAATACACAGTATAACGTGTCCTATCACAATTACGCTGACGATACTCAGGTCTATGTGTCCCTGACAGCAGGAGGAACATGGACCAGTGGACTCGCTCCTTCACTGTATCCAACAGATCAGTGATTGGATGCAAAATAACTTTCTCCAGCTAAACACAGAAAAAACTGAAATTATTGTTTTCGGACCTCAGAAACAAAGAGAGAGCGTTATCTGCCACCTCCAGTCTCTCTCCCTGAAACCCTCAACTCAGGTCAGAAATCTAGGGAGTAATAATGGACTCAGACTTGAATTTTTCAATAGCCACATATCATCTGTGACATCATCAGCTTACTTCCACCTAAGGAAACATTGCTAAAATTAAAAACATTGTGTCTAAAGCAGACTTGGAGATTCTTATCCACGCATTTGTCTCCAGTCGATTGGACTACTGCAATGGCTTGTTCACAGGTCTCTCTAAACAAGCGGTAAAACAGCTGCAGTACATCCAAAATGCTGCAGCTCGAGTCCTGACTAGAACCAGGAAGTACGACCACATTAGTCCGGTCCTCAGGTCTCTGCACTGGCTTCCTGTGGCTCAGAGAATAGATTTTAAAGTAGCTTTACTTGTGTACAAGTCTCTCCATGGCCTCGCACCAGGGTACATCCGCGACATGTTGGTGCCATATGAACCAACTCGGGCTCTGAGGAGCACAGGGACTGGACTTCTGTTAGTCTCCAAGAGTCGGAAACGGACATGGGGAGGCTGTGACATCATCAGCTTACTTCCACCTAAGAAACATTGCTAAAATTAAAAACATTGTGAGGCGCTTTGCTCTAAAGCAGACTTGGAGATTCTTATCCACGCATTTGTCTCCAGTCGATTGGACTACTGCAATGGCTTGTTCACAGGTCTCTCTAAACAAGCGGTAAAACAGCTGCAGTACATCCAAAATGCTGCAGCTCGAGTCCTGACTAGAACCAGGAAGTACGACCACATTAGTCCGGTCCTCAGGTCTCTGCACTGGCTTCCTGTGGCTCAGAGAATAGATTTTAAAGTAGCTTTACTTGTGTACAAGTCTCTCCATGGCCTCGCACCAGGGTACATCCGCGACATGTTGGTGCCATATGAACCAACTCGGGCTCTGAGGAGCACAGGGACTGGACTTCTGTTAGTGCCAAGAGTCGGAACTAGACATGGGGAGGCTGCGTTTCAGATTCATGCAGCTAGAGTCTGGAACCGTCTTCCCGAGAGTGTGAGACAGGCGTCTACTCTAGCAGTTTTTAAAACTGAACTGAAAACAGTTCTTTTTAGCTGTGCATACAAGTGAATGATTTTACATTTGTTTTTATCTTTAATCTTTTTAATGCGCTATGATTATTTATGATTATTTATGATTGTAATCCCTTGTGTGATTTTAATTTTTTACGGTTTTTAACTACTTGTGTGATTTTATATATCTTGTGCTCTTAATCTGTCTTTTTATGTTTACTTAAATTCTAATGTTTGATGATTTATGCATGATGTTATATGGGTTGTGAGGCGCTTTGCGTTGCCTTGTGTAGGAAAGGCGCTCTATAAATAAACGTTGATTGATTGATTGATTATGTAAAAAATCAATCAAACTAAAAAAAGTTGTTCTATTCTTTGCACTTTGCATTATTTTCTTTTCACATTATTTTGACCAATGAGGTGATGTTTTCAGAGTACACTATGCCATGGCACACAAGGTAAAACACACTGACGTCACTGGTTGTGATCATTCTGCAGATGTCGGCCTTTTAAAACCAATGCATTTTTCCTAAATTAGTTTGAAGAATTCTCAGGTGAAAGGATGTTCTTTACAATCACATGACTGTGTTTGCAGCTGGTTATTTTCAATTTTGATAATAAATAAAAATATCCACCTTCCTCTGCTTCTGTAGCACATCAAGGCCGATAGCATTTATTTACCCTTCATACTTGTTTTACCCTATGTTTTCTACTGAGGATCGATAGAAAAACCTGAATCCTGAAATGACTACGTAAATAGTCTCACTATTCATACATATTTCTTCTTAAACTTGAATCCTGGTCCAGCTGAATATGTCTTCACCAGTAAGTTTGACTTTACACTTTGCTGTTTTCCCTCAACTATAAATACTCAGATGACGTTCAAAGGGACTTAAGTCATATTCTTTTTAATCCCTTGCGCTAAATCATTCAAGACAACTTCTCGTGTTTATTAATTATAGAAATTCCTCAACAGCGCCCGATGGTGGAGCACACACTGTGAACACTGTACGCACACTGGACATGACAAATATATCAGGCTTTCTATTTTTAGAAACACACAGTTCATCTTCAGGCTTTTAATGCTACACAACACATACAGACGCACAAAAAAATGTCTCCTTGTGTGCCCAATGACAAATGTACATCCACAGCGATCACGTCAGAGCTCTCGCCTCCAGCGCGGACACTCCCTCTCTGCTTTAGCCGGATGATAATGACGATCTTCAAGAAAATGGGCCAAATAATGCACAAACAAAATCAAGAAGCCCAACCACTCGCTAATTAGTAACCCCTTAATTTTTCTAACAAGCAGAACTAATTACAGCTGCTGTCACAACGCTGATTTCCCACAAGGCAATTGCTCCCCTTACAGCCACCCCCGTGAACAACCACACACAGACTTTTAAGAGCAAAAACTGCTGCGTCACATCGGCCTCAGCAAGAAATATCCCAAATTATACACTGTTACATCACACGGTTCGTTCATTGGTTTAAAATGATGTGAAACTAGGAGTAAAGATTTGTTTTTAGGTTTGGGCTTCTTCATTGCACTCTTATGTATCTGCTTTTTTAATAAGGCTGTGAATACTGTATGTAATAATAGTTTAAAATTAAGATTAGGTAATCCTCTATTCGTCCCACAGTGGGGAAATGTCAGTGTTGCATCACAATTAAAAGACAGTAGGAATGAAGAACACACAGCACAAGATAAAATGAATAATAGCTCTATACTATAATAAAATTTAATGAAATTCAAAATAAAAAACTAAATAATATCTCTTACTCTAGCATTTAAAGAAGCAATGTAAAATCTCTATCTTTAGCACATTAAGGAAAGACGTCTAAAATTTCCAACTTTTGTCCCAACAGACTTATTCTTATGGGTTTGGGTTAGAAAGTAGACTTTAGTGAACAAATCAGACCACAAAAGGCAGTCTCCATCTCATTAGAAAGCACCTTTAACAGACTTGTAAGAAAGGGAGTCACTCTTTGATGCTTCAGGCTGAGAGCTGATTGGCTGAGTGAGGGTGGTCCTCTCTTTTTCACTTTCAATGTGAAAATACGATAGAGGCCAGAAATACATTCATTTGAAAAGTATATAGAACTGAACTGCTGTGGACAAGGAACGATATGGATTTAAAGATATATTTCAATGTTTTGCAATGTGAAAATTAGGTACCCCAGCTTTAAAAGGGACAGTATGTAATATGCATCCTCATAGTCGTCTAATTTAGTCAGTACAATTACAATCAAACTTTTATTGTCAGAATCTTGCTCCTAATTGTTCCTATAACACAGATTACAGATGCAACCCACCTGCTGGGGTTTAGATAGTACAAACTGTGTATCAGGTATGTCAACTTATTTTTGTATCTGTCTTATTTAAACAAATTTGTGGTTCTCATTTAAGAGCCAAAACCAGATACATTTCACTTTAGAGACTGGCAACCGAAATGAGAGCCTTGTTCTGATCCGTGATTGAATAATCTGCTTGAAAATATAGATATTATGGACATCATGTGCTTTGCATTTTTAATGAATGAATAACTCCGGTTTAACGTTTTGTTCAGAAAAAGTCTCATGGGTTTTGTACATGTGACCTGTTATTTGGGGACACATGTGAAAGATTATGATCTGTTTCGGTAAAAAATATAAATATGAAAGTCCAATTTATTCACAAATGTTTGCTAAAAATCTATACATTCTTTAGACTTTTCACATTGTTTTATTAACTTTGATTTGAAATGTCCCCATGTGTTACTAGTAAAGGTTTATCTTACGTTATCTAATCACACACTAAAAAGCCATGATCTAAATCCTTTACATCCATCGGACAAGCTCAGACCGAGGCGTGTTTTTCCACTTTGACCTTCCCGCACATGAAGGTCACATGTATGTGGCGTCGCTGTCGTCCGACATGTGGACATATTGACTGGGTAATACACTAATGGAGGCCGTGGAGGTCACCTTGGCGAGCCACCAGCCGAAAGCAAAGTTCCTGGTTCAGACACGAGAAGCCTCCGTTCTGATGAGAGCAGGTTTTTGAGCAGATTCCCCGAGCCTCAGCACTGCTCTAATTAGCTCATTATGCACTTTCTGATTGCAATCACTTTGTTATAACGGTTTGCAAAATGTGGTTTACATCCCGGCAGCTGTGATCGGTATACATACAAGCACTTTTGTTATCGCCCATTCTTTCATCAATCTTGCACTGCAAAAAGTCATGACAAATAAGCTCAAAAATGTCTCTAATTTGGCAAATGTATGCTAATTTGAGATCTTTCTGACTGCCTTAAAACAAGATTGGCCAATGGGGAAAGCAAAGGATCTAGTTTTAAAAAGATGCAAGTAAATGGCTTTGTCCCGTTGGTGAATCTTGTTTTAAGACAGTCACAATGTACTCAAATTAAGATATAAACTAGTTACATGGATGTTATTATATTTTTGTCGCTTGAAAGTCACGCAACCAAGCTTTAAAGTGCGTGTGACAATTATAGCTTCATTATGAGTTGGACGGAGAATGACACAGGATTTCCCCAAAAGAGCTGAAGGACTTTACATTATATTTTAGAAATGTTGAACAACAAAAACTCAATTTAAGCATTTATTACCTCTTTGCTAAAGTCGGAGTTTGTTGTACTCATTATGCTAAAGAGGGAGATTTTATACTTGTTTCTTCTTCATGCTAAAGTTACAGATTTTAATATACTTTTTTTATTTTTAGTATCGAGTTGTTGTTAATTTATCTTGTGCTGTGTGCTTTTCATTCCTACTGTTCTGCAACACTGAAATTTCTCCACTGTGGGACGGATAACTGATCTCTTCTTAATCTTAATCCTAATCTGATATTTGATCATGTTTTGCAGTGTAGCTATAATACTAGTGTAATACAAAAGGGTTTTACGACTGCCAGGAAGACGTTAGAAGGCTAAAATGGGAATGTCGATCCACATGAGATGCAGTTACATTAACCAACGGGCTCGAAATAGTTCCTCGGTCGATAAGGCTTCTGTTTCACCTTCAGGTTCTCCCCTTTAAATAATAAATAAATCTGGCAGAAGGATTACAGAATCAAATGCATGCTGACCTTCATCCCGAGCGGGTGACATGGGGGCCGTTCGCATGTCACAGTCACATGATATGACATGTGCATTGAGTGCATCACGAGTCAATGCTGGATCACGTCAACAAATTATGAGATTATTAAAATACACACGAGGCCTTTGAGGGTAGTGTTACAGAGAGGAAATAACAACGGCATGAATAATACAGCCTTCAGATTAGAAACGACCAGAGGCAGACAGACTGATACTGATTTACTGGGCAACCCCTGTATAATAATCACTATGTTTTCAAGAGAAATCACAAATTTATTTTTATGTTGACTCTTTGTGTGTCTGAATTCAAGATTAAACAACAATACAATTAAATAGAAAACTGTTTAACCCTGTATCACCATTTGTATCCTATTTGCCCCCCACATAATCACTGTGACGCAAGCAAAGAAATGTATACAAAATAATACAATATTTTAAAAAAAAAGTATACCAATTGATATTTGATGTTTTTAGCATTTATTACCAGGCTCAGTGAACACACCAGTTTCCACGTATGAGATTGTTTGGGCTTTACTGGATTATGTTGTCATTCCTGGTCTGATCTGGAAAGGTGCAGGTTTGGGGAGTTTGGGCAAAATCTGAATCAGAATCTGAATCTTTTTTTATTGCCATTGAAAGAAACAGGAAGTCACAAAATGATAAAAACTCATTTGTTTTGGCTCTTGGTGAAAAAAATGTGTAAAGTAAAATTAGATAAAAGGCACACATGGAAAAAAAAGTAAATTAAAGCTACTACTACATACATCAGGCTGTGTCGGCCAGAACTGGTTCAAGTGCAGTGTTTCTAAACATGGGGTACAGGGGTCGTTCATGGGAGGTCATACAGAATGTCTAGGAAAAACCACTAACTAGGAAGTCAAGGCAAGGCAAGTTTATTTGTATAGCACAATTCATACACAAGGCAACTCAAAGTGCTGAACACATAACTAAAAAACACCTTTGATTGCCTTAAAGCTGGGATACCTATACTTAATACTAACAATTTTCTAAATAAAAAATACATGTCGGTTTTTGCCCCAACAGAAAGCGGCAAATCAGACATCGTTGCAACAAAGAGCTCTGTGAGTCACAATTTGATGCTTTGGGCTGAGAGCTGATTGGCCGAGGGAGGGTGGTTCTCTCTTATTTAACATTTCTGTCCGGAAAAGCTGATCTGAATAAGTGAAAAGAAATACATGCATGTGGAAACTAGTGATAGAACCAAAATACTAGTCAGAGGGATTTTATTACAAAGTGGATTTTTTTGCTACAGTATCCATAGATAAGATGACTTTTGGGAAGATATGTGTGTAATTGTTAGCGCTCAATGATAACTGAATGAAACTAATGCAACTACAAAAAGGTTATCTGAGTGAGAGCAACTTGGGTGCTGTCCATGGTACTGGAATAAGAACCAAACCGGAAACTCTTTAGAAATGTATTCTTAGAAACGTTTTCATCCATTATGTAATAGCTTCAGATGGGAGTGCCCTTTTACAGCTGAAATCTCCAGCGCTTTACAAGTAAAAATGCACAAAACCGTGTTCCGTTCAAGCAGTCACCATCAAACATCAATGCGCTGCCAGTCAGGATTACATAAATGAACGCTGTACTTCCGAAAGTCCCAGCCCCGCTTAGAAAAACTGCGTCAGACTTTTGGACGGCGTTAACGTTTCGGACCAATCAGCGCGATGATGGCTGCGCCGGATCTAAGGCTATTTTTAGGAGCTTTGAGGGGAAAAAGTTCATGCTGAGAACAGTTTGAGCTGTAATCACTCGGGTCAGCCATCTTTCATCACATGAACTTTTCACATCTCAACAACACTGGTCTTCAGATGGATCCCTGAACCTTCTTTTATTGAACAAATTGTCAGTGTGATTGATACGTCACAAAACATAACACAAAAAAGTCCAGGTCTGGTAGTGGAGGAGGACTGAATAAGCCAATATCTCACACACTGTAAAAATAATCAAACATGAGGTAATAATTGCATGTTTTTTTTCTTAATTTTTGACTGTTGCTTGAACTGTTGCTTTATTTTGTCATTCCAAGGGAGACATTTCTTGTATATTTTTAAAACAAGGTAATTTTGCCTTGTCCCATTGGAAAATCTTGTGTTAAGGCAGTCATAATGTGCACAAATTAAAACACATTTTGCCATTTTTTACTTATTTGTCTTCAGTTTTTACAGAGCATTATTCATTATTGTTCAAATATATGTATGAAGTCCTACTTGAGATATTTGTAATTATAGAAATAGGCATAATGGTGTTTTTTTCCCCTCCTTTTTTCCCCATAGTGTCTTTTTACTATTTAGAAGGATTTGCTTTTTTATCTTCTATTCTATTCTATCTATTTTTTAACACAAGGGGAAGATAGTGGGGAAAAGGGAGATCAAAAAGACATTAAAAAGTGACTATGTTGTATATAAAACTAATAAAAACGACACAATAATGAAACTAAAGAAAACAAAGTCAGAATGTGGAATCTCTCCTTTTGGATTCTACATGAAAGCTATTTTTACTTCATAAATGATACATGTTGTTTGTCCCCAACAGAAATAATTTAGTAAACCCAGCAGCCCACTCCATCTTATCTCCTTCCTCTTATCTATTGCATACGAGCCCTTTGAGTCACTATTAGACTGTTGGCGCTGAGAGCTGATTGGCTGAGCGAGGCTGGTCCGTCCTTTCTTTTTCACTTTTGCATCTGAAAAATCTGATTTAAAGCTGAGAGAGAAAGAAGGATTGAAAACTAATGAATGAACCAATCTCTCTTGTGAGCGAGGAACTACATTTATCAACATTTCAGGACTTTATGGGCTACAGTCAGGTGCGTTGTACTAGATAATTCTATGTGTATTGAAACTTAGGTACCCGAGCTTTAGGCAACCCATTTCCAAGCTTCCGTTATTAGCATATTGATTTTAGAAGTCAGACGACCTTCTTCAACCTGTCTGTTCATGGCCGCAGACTAAAAGAGCATCGGTTTCTGTCCCTTTGCTAATGTTTTCTGGAAATCCAAATGTAGTTAGCTCTAGGCTCTTGGCAAATCTTGTTAATAAGGGGTTGGGCCTTTTGTCCTAATTTGCATATGACGACATGGCCTACGTATGCTCTTCATGCAATCAATGCGTCTTGGAAGACTAAAATAAACCAAATGGCGAGAAGAATCTGAATGCATCATGTGTCGTATGTGTGAGATATCGGGGCGCAGACGTGCAACACACACACACACACACACAAACAAGCAGCTTGAGAAAACGGGATGTGTGAATATTAGACGGCGTCAGCATCGGTGCATCCAAACCCGCGGGGAGGCAACGCAAATACTCCCCGCACACAAGCCGCTTTGTAACTGATCTTTGAAGCACATCCCGACGGAAGATCTTGCCTCCGTCACGCTATTTTTAGATCGGTAATGCATCAGAGGTTGCATCTCAGCACAAGCCGCGTCTGCCTTTACTACAGCGGCCTGACCGTGGCGGCGGCGGCGGCGGGTCTGCAGGACAGACCCAGCAAAAGGTTTGGAACTTTCTGGAGTGTGGTTGAAACGAAGGCAAAGTGAAATGGTTTGTCGGTTTTTAAAAGGTGAAGTCTGTAAATGTACTCGTGTTTCATATTCAAAAGTAGGTTTTTTGGCATCTGTCACATCTTTAGATCTGATTTTTTTCTGCAAAAAAAACAGAGAAACAGAGGACCAACCTTCACTCAGCCAATCAGCTCTCAGTCCAAAGCATCAAACAGTGACTCACAAGGAAAAAAGTTACGTACCCTAGCTTTATTGATAGAAATATATATGTAGGGAGAGGTTTCCAGACACTGCCTAAAAATGTTTTCATGTAAGCCTTTATATATACTTTTTTATAACTTGTCAGCACCATATATCAAAAATATTCCTAGTTTGTCTCTTCATGTTACTCACAATGGCAAATGAAAAAAAATCTGATTCTTAAAATTCCCGCACTTTCAGAAAATGTTTATAGAGATCAAGCCAGCAGTTCAAACGTTTCATAAAATACTCAGCAAAAATGTCATATAAACAAACAAACGCTTGAATTAAGTCGTTAAAAAAAAAAAAACTTTTCTCACAACATTCTTTCAGACCGACCGACCGAGAAATTATGAACAATATGCAAATGATGCTTCTGCCAGGACAAGACCATAGTCACAATTACAATGAGCCCTTCACGAAACTAGTTTTTGGAAAAGTCAGATCTTTTTCAGTGCCATACAAATAAATAAATACCGTCTTGGGGCAAATCCTTTCATATTTACAGCTAATAACAAAACATATTGAAGGAATACAAGTTTTTGACATTTTAAATGGCGATGATCTATTTTCACCATAGACTTTGTGATTTTACAAATGGACTCAAATGAAACTCATTGAAATCAAGAGACATTTTCCTGAATCCTATTAATATTTTGCTTTTCTTTAATCCCTATACGGGTTGTGTAAAAAATAAAAAATAAAAATAAATTCCCGATATGCTAAGTGCGACCATAAAAATCAAGTAGCAACGACATGGGATGAGCTATAACAATCCGAGTGACATAAATTCAGTTTGTTTTGGGTGTTATTATTCAAAACACCAGCCCAAATAGTAAATAAGTCAAGTTTTGAGGTTGAAGCAAATGTAATATCGTTACTCGGTTACCGTTCTGGGAGACGTGATGGGGAGGAGCAGGAGTGAAAAAGGAGAAAAGATTGAACCGCTGGCGACCTAGAGCTCTGTAATCAGATCGTTGTCTGTCTCATGCTCAGAAACTGTACGACTAGACTAAGAGGCTTACACACAATTAAGAGAGGAAACTACGCACAAGTTACAACCCCACAATCTCCATGGTAACACAAATGCCAGTATGGATGGACAAGACGACACAGGGAAGTGTGCTGGGGGTTTTCAATTGGAGTCACAGTTAAATTGGATGTTTATAGCCCCTGTAAGTAAGTAAGTCATCTTTTTTTATATAGCGCATTTTTACAGACCAAGGACATCACCCAAAGCGCTTTACAATGTTCAGAGTTCAGATATGTTTTCATTCTCTCCACACTGGTACATCAAAGCCCTCAACCAACACCAACTACTGTCCATGGTTTTAGTGGTATAGGGGAAACCGGAGCACCCGGAGGAAACCTGAGTAGAAACAGGGAGAACATGCAAACTCAGAAAGGGCCCGTTCCGATCGGGATTCGAACCCAGGACCTTCTTGCTGAGAAGCGAGAGTGCAAACTACTCAGCCACTGTGTTATGTGGTTTCCTTGTATTTACATTGTACTTGTGCGTTTAAATTGATGGATACAATTCAATTCAATTCTGTTCAATTCTTTCTTGTATGGTCCTAAATTACAACAGTAGTTATCTGGGAGGATTTTTTTAATTTGTCGATTCGCCAACACAGATCAGAGAATCGAACAGTTCAAATACAGGAAATGAAATGATTGAAAACACATTGGTCCATAAAGAGCAGATGACTTAAGTTCATAAATGTCGGTGAGTGTTGAGTAAAAGTGTATATTTTGTGTGACGACAGCTTGAGTGAGCTTTGGTGTGACCAACCTTTGTTTAGTTGTTTCGCTTTTGTTCCATATGTCTGAATGGGATTATGTTGAAAAACGCAACAATATAAATGGTATAAAATATATATATATACATTTTGGGCATCCATTTTGAAACTCGGAAGCTACGAAAATATCGTTCGAAAGTGCATTTATTTGTCATTCAACTTTAATTGTGAAACCAATATATGATGCGGTCTCATTACCTGCAGAGTGACAAACGCCTTTGTTTGTTATAATGTGGATGATTATGGCTTACAGTCAATTTTCACAATAATATACTTTTCAGATAAGTTTTATTTGGGGTTTTTACAAGCTATGAGCCAAATATCAACATTAAAACAAATAACGGCTTGATGTGTGAGTCTGTCTATACTGGTCTTGCATTTTAAGTTTATTTGCAAAAGTGAATGGACTTTTGAACGATATTTTTTTTTAAAACCCCGCAAAAGTAGAGAAATTTTTGATATTTTTGATGTAAACTATGACATTTTTGCTATAGCTGGTTCAATATGGCTAAAAATTACTTTAGGAAGCTACTGTATATCTTGTCTTCTCAGTATATCTTACTGGACAATCGTAAGAACGCAATGCTATTTAAAGCTCACGAGACGCTTCGAAACATGTCAATAACTAAACTAAAAGCTAATAACATCGCCATCTTCAAAATGTCTGGTATTGAAAAACCAAAAGACAAAATAACACTTCATTGCAGTACTGGGATTATCCGTCTTTATCGTACTAAGCATCAGTGACAATCAAGTAGTCTAGATATTGTCGTTTGTCTCAATCACTTTCTGAATCAATAACTAGTCCATCCAAATCAGTTATTGTGACAGGGCGAGATGCACACCAATCTCAAAGTGACTTGAAGCTAAAAAGCCAACTTCAATCCCAATTTGGTTATTTATACTGTATATAAATGTGAATCTGGGAAAATTCTAATATTGTTAAAAAGTACTTTTCTTATTCAAACTACAATGTGAAAGTAATATATAACAGACTCATTACACATACTCACAAAATAAGGCTCGATATAAGTGAGATATGTCGATCCATGTTTTATTATTATGTTTTTAATTAGCTCACAGCTGTAGAAACCCCAAATAAAACATCTCAGAAAATGGACTGTCTCTAAGTCTATATGCACCGCCTCTGCTGCTGGGACCTAAAGTGCTGTGGCATTTTAATACTATTGTTAGCTACATTGCTTCTACCGGGAGACCAAAAAAGTATCTATCCATCTATCTGTCTATTTATCTATATATTGGTTATCATACATCTGTATGTGACCCATCATGCAATGCCACGAGGGCCTCTATCAGGAGCAGTGATCAGCCTAGTTGTTGTGGGTCAGGACCACAGCTGGAGGATTTGACCTATTGTTCATTTTGTTAGTAATATAGGGGAAACCAGAGCACCCTGCGGAATCCTACACAGACACGGGGAGAACATGCAAACTCCACACAGAAAGGCCTTGTCTGGAGGTGGAATCGAACCCAGGAAGCACGAGCTCTAACCGCTGTGTCGCCCAGGCACAGAAATAAACTCACTTCGGAACGAGATTCTGCTTTACCGAGTTTCACATGTAGAGTGTTGACTTTTCCTGAATCAGAAGTGACAAAGTTGGATCTGTGCATTCTGCCAAAACCAATAAGTCTAAACATGTTTGAATCTCTGTGTAATGATATCAGCAGGTTTTCATATCCAGGCGAGCTCTAACTTACTATTGACACATCCCAAGTCTGAATGTTTTCAACAATCAAACAACTACACATGTACACGAAGAGTTCAGTTTAGTCCAGCAAGGGGGAAAAAAATATTTAGACGTGTTTCTTTTCAACCAGTGTGACTCGACATCACGATGATCCAACTAACTGCTCAGAATAATGTGAAAAGAAAATAATGTGAGAATATTACACAGAGATTTTGTGCTTTTTGACCCTCTACATCAGAGGTGTCAAACTCATTTTGGTCGGGGCCAAGATAAAAAAACATAAGATTTATTTATTTATTTGACAAATACATTTTATTTGACAGGAGTTTGGAGGTTATTTTATTTTCATAGTTTGTGACTTCCTGTTACTCACATGGCAATAAAAAGGAATCTGATTCTGATTATTTTCTTGTAAATTTGAATTGAATCACATCTGGACCAAATATAAAAAGATTCACAGTTAAATATAAATAAAAAATATTATTTGGCCTTACCTAACTTCTAAATTTATGTTAGCTAACATTTTTAGGAGAGATTCAATTATTTGGGTGCTTTTAAAATAAGCTTTTAAACGATGTATATTTAGCTGTGCATACAAGTGAATGATTTTACATTTGTTTTTATCTTTAATCTTTTTAATGCGCTATGACTATTTATGATTTTAATCCCTTGTGTGATTTTATTTTTTATGTTTTTAATATATCTTGTGCTCTTAATCTGTCTTTGAATGTTTACTTAAATTCTAATGTTTGATGATTTATGCATGATGTGATATGGGTTGTGAGGCGCTTTGCGTTGCCTTGTGTAGGAAAGACGCTCTACAAATAAACGTTGATTGATTGATTGATATAACACACCACAGCATCCCTTTACCATCAAATTACTGTAATAATGATAATTGAAAATCACTTCTAAAAATAGTCTCGCGGGGCTGGATTTGGCCTTCGAGCCTGAGTTAGACATGTCTGTTCTATATAATGCCACTCGAGACGGATGTGGTGCTGTTGATTAAGGCTGCATATTTTCCTGTTTGTCTCAGTTGCAGCTGGTCGTGGGCCATATTTTCAATAAAGAAAATCCATGCCAGGGCTTAAAAAGGTTGGGGAACACTGCCTTAGACTATTCTCACTGTAGTTACTCACATATAAGAGAGGAAACTATATCACTATGGACTCTTCGTTGTGGTAATGTATGCAAATTCAACCTCAAACCAGCGCTGCAGTTACAAACCCATGATGTCAACGGTTAATTACAATAATGTTTAGGTGGTGACATTTAATTAACATGTTGCTACCTATTAAACTTATGGATCGAGTCTTTGAAAGGCCAACCGACATCCCATATCAACAACGCCGATCTTAGCACAAAGTATAAGGTCTCTTTTTAAGATTAAAAGATTTTGTTTTTGTCCCACAGCAGGTAAATTTTAGCACACAACACAACAAAAACGGACAAAAACTCTATACTAAAATATAATAAAATCTTTAACTTTAGCATAAAAACGAAGCAAGTACAAAAAGCTGTATATGCTACTGTAAGAAATATATAGTTGTATGTGTATTTATTCTGTGCTAAGACTCATGCCTTGGTCAAAATTCACAAAGGACAGAATATGGGTTTTCCTTCCAAAACAGTTTCCAATGCAGTTTTGCTACTCAAGGTCACCTCAGAGTAAACAGTCTTTTTTTTTTTTTACAACAACAGAAAATCAAATATAACTTGCATTATTGCTATATCCCCCAAAGTAAATCCAGGCTTCTTAAACTCCTCATGATGTGACTAAATTTTTTCATTTTCCATCTCATGTCATAAATACGACTAAATCCTTCCCGATAATCTCCACACATGACGCGTACATGGAAGCAAAGCCCTCTCTCTCTCCGTGCGGTGTCAGACCAGCTTCCTGTTCCCATGTATTTACCCATTTGTCGAAAAACCTGAAAAGTGAAGGTTTGTGTTGGAAGGTTCTGTGTTTGGATGTGCCCTGATTTGAGAGAACATAATTTTATAAGCTTTAATTAACCCGTCTCCGGAGAAAAAACGTTCTGGCAATCCATTTTTTTTGTTCATTTGCTACCATGAAAAACAAGACATTTGCACAATTTGATTATTTCTGATGAAGTTTCTGTATGTGTCGTGTATATATATGTATGTAAATGTATGTGTTTTGTTATAGGTGCTTTGTCATTACATTATTATTATTATTTTATGTTATTACTCTTGCACTAGAACATACAGTACGCCACGGTAAACATTTTTATTACTGAAATTTCCCCCTCTTCATCTTAATCCTTTTACATTGTTCGTACCTGTTTTTCCATTGAGCTTTGTCTATGTGCATGAGAGGATGTTCTGTATGTATGTATTATAAATAAAGTTTGTAACACATTTTTGTATAAGAGCATGTCATGATTATGATGAGTTCCAGGATGAATGGCCACTACCCCTTCGTGAATAATGGGGATCTTGATAAACTAAACTAAATTAAATTAAACCCTGACTAACACATTTGACCGGTTTATTATTAACCTCACTGTGGAATATAGTGCGGATCAGAGAAATGGACGCAATCACATTAAAGCTATAAAAGAGGATTTTCCCAAATGTTCGGAAAGAACCGCCCTCTCCACTTTTTTAACAAAACTCTCTGGTCTTATTTGACGAGCAAGTATCACCAGAATGATTGACAGCTCGGAGGACCAATCCACCCGGAAGTAGAAAATCCTCCTATATACCTTTAATGCACACAGGTCAGCCATGTTTCAATTTCACCGTTTGTCGCAAGGGGTGTCAAATTGGTTCTAGAAAGGACCGGTGTAGCTGTAGATGTGTAAGTTCCAACCAAACAGGAGCACACCAGACCATGTCCTCAAGTGAGTCGAGGCTTCCCCTCAATCATAACTGTAACGCTATCTATCTATCTATCTATCTGAAGTCTGCTGTGCTCCTGCTTCTATGGATCTAAAACCTACAGCCACATTGGCCCATTCTGGAACCAGTTTGACACATCTGACCTAAAGATAAGGGCTCAGGATTTGTCTCGAGATGTAAAGGAATCTGATTAGTGTTTCCGCTCTGTACTAGACACAACACAAGGGAACATAAACATATCTAGAACTAAAGTTGATGAAACCAACTCACCTTGGGCTGCACCTCCACTTCCACCACTTGATTTCTGTTCATGCAATTTTTGACGAACTTCTCCACGCTCCCGTTGCACTTCATGAAGATGACGTAGGCGGCGTACGCAGAGAGCAGTATAACACTTTCCCAGACGGCGATTATGTTATCCAGGAAGAAGATGATGAGCATTATAAGGTCCAAGATGTAGAAGGAGACATCCCTAAACAGAGGCCACCAGGTCAAGTTGAGGATCTCCTTAGAGAAGATGGCACACATCCCAATGACGAAGAGAATGTTGAAGACGGCCGAGCCCACGATGGTCCCGATTCCGACGTTACTGTGTGAGATGAAGACTCCGATGATGGAGGTGAAGAGCTCCGGAGCAGAGCCGCCTGCTGCCATGAAGGTGGCTCCTGCTACGTCATCTGAGATCGCCAGTTTCTCTGTGATGACTGTCAGTGCTGGGACAAAAAACTCATCGCACACTATGGCTAAGGCAATGAACATGTAGATCATGCCGAACATGTGAAGGACCACGGCTCCCCTGCGCCGGGTCACCAGGGAGAATATGTCCGGAGGGTAATCACCTTGGCTATTGTTGCTATTGGCTGTAGATTTCATGGCCATTGGCATGTCTACTGATACATTGGGGTCTCTCTGATTTTGTGTGAAAAGTAGAGTCCTGTGGGGGGCTGTCTGACTAAGAGTGTCTTGAGGCAGTGCTGGGTCACTGAGGCTACCTGAAGTCCAGCTCAAGGCACTGAGGGAGACAACACTTAGGGCCAGAAGACTGATGACCAAGCCCAGGATCCGCACCGGTCTCAGCTTTTTCCGTAGACATTGACTGAGCGGCCGCTTACAGGCAGAGCCCAGTGGGGGTCCCTGCGCACACATCTCTGCACAAAGCTTATCAGAATCCATGATTGCAGCACTGTGTCCTCACTACGAGAGCCACAAAGGAAAGGTTCACCCGAGACACTGCATGGTCATGTTGTCCTCTTCAAATCAGATGAAAGGTTTCAACGTGCTTTCCACGGTCAGGTGTGTCAACCCTAGACTTCATTATAAGATCTGTTTGGGGAAAAGAGACCCATAATTAATATCACTTTTTAAAGCTTATATCTTGAACATGTAATTCTACTGTATCATTTTCCTCACAAACAAAAACAGGATTTAAAGACAGAGCCTGAATCATAATAATGAAATAATCACTTACACAAACCACCGAGAGCACACGCTTAAGATATTATTGTGGTAACCCGCGTGATGGAATGACTTCGCCTAATTGTCAGACGGCAAACACCTTTAAATGTCATGCCATAAATCTATTGGACATACACATACACATACAATACGTGCGCTTGAAAAAAAGATCACATGTAATGCAAAAAATACAGGAAAAAAGTTTAACGCACGATGCACGTATACAGGCCGGAGCCATAAACATGACGCGCCGCTTCGCTTGCTCTGGAGGAGAAGATGAGACTGACCTGTTTGACTTTTCACAGCAGCCTCTTTCCTCCACTGTCAACAGCTGATAACTCTGCCCTTCACTGACGTCTCCTTGTCCATATACTTCAGCCACAAGTCACGTTACACCTCATCAACCCAGACGCAGGGCGCGCAGTGTATACAGACTGTAAAATGAGTCTCTCTGTCTCTCTCTCTCTGTCTTTCTCTCTCTCTCTCTCTCTCTATACATTTAATTATATACACATGTACATATGGTGTGGATGACTTACCTTTGGATGTGATGGGGGAAACGCGCAACCACAGCAGACTCTTAAGTGGTGTGGTCTTGTTTTTTAGAAGGGGGGAGAGAAAAGGGGGGGAGACGTCAAGAGGTTTGTGTGAGGAAAATCTCTCCGACGACAGAGGATGAGGCTCCACAACGCGCTCCGGAGAAATCACAGCAGCATCAGCATCAGCAGCATCAGCGGTGGTGGTGGTGGAGGTGGTGGTGGCAGTGGCAGCATCTCAGCGCCTCCTCTGACACTGCTCTCGCTGATGTAGCAGCACTGTTGCGCTGGGCAGGGCGGACCACGTGAGCGCAGAATGCTTTAACCCCTTCCCACACCGGGATTTGTCTGTTAAAACGCCTCCAGAACTCGATAAAATAATCAAAAGAATCGAATTGGATCTGTATGAGACCCCATGTTTTGAAGTACATATGATGGGAGTGTTTGTGAAGCTGGGGGGCCCCTATAGAGATTGGGAGATTGAGAGAGAGCCTTTATTCTATAGATACAGTGGGGAAATGTCAGAGTTGCATCCCAAGTTACAGGACAGTATGAGTAGCACACAAGGCAAGTTTATTTGTATAGCACAGTTTATACACAAGACAACTCAAAGTGCTTCACAAAGCATAGAAACAAATCAAATCATAAATAATCACAGTACATGAAAAAGAGTGATACAACTTATCCACGGCTAAACAGATCTGTTGATAACCTGGATACGATCATTGTCAGTGTAGAAGCCTGTCTCACATATTCAGGAAGATGGTTCTCGATTTTAGCTTCATAAATTTGAAATGCGGCCTCCCTTAATATAATACATTAACGAAAACTCAATCTTTAGCTTGATAAAGAAACAAAGTATAAAAGTATGCACATATGAGGTGTCTTGCATTCTCTAGTGCAAAAAATATGCTGCATGTGCGTGTATGTGTCATGTCGTGTTCATCTCCTTTATTATTCCACGGCCTGGTTGGGGAGGTGGCAGTCAGAGATGCCACCCCGTCTTCAAAGCACAATACCCTGTTTGATCCTCCTGCAAACGAAGCCATGGCCTTTAAGTGGGGGCTTCAGGCAAAGAAGGGTTAAGTGTCTTGCCCAGGGACACAACGACAGAAGACTTCAGTGGGACACATATGTATGTATATGTGTAATACACTCTAGTGCAAGAATATCTAAGTAATAAGTCAGAAACATGTGACACTACTGTACATGTTAGCAGCATGTGACACTACTGTATATGTTAGCAGCATGTGACACTACTGTACATGTAAGCAGCATGTGACACTACTGTATATGTTAGCTGCATGTGACACTACTGTATATGTTAGCAGCATGTGACACTACTGTACATGTTATCAGCATGTGACACTACTGTACATGTTAGCAGCATGTGACACTACTGTACATGTTAGCAGCATGTGACACTACTGTACATGTTAGCAGCATGTGACACTACTGTACATCTAAGCAGCATGTGACACTACTGTACATGTTAGCAGCATGTGATACTACTGTACATGTAAGCAGCATGTGACACTACTGTACATGTAAGCAGCATGTGACACTACTGTACATGTTAGCAGCATGTGACACTACTGTACATGTTAGCAGCATGTGATACTACTGTACATGTTAGCAGCATGTGACACTACTGTACATGTTAGCAGCATGTGACACTACTGTACATGTAAGCAGCATGTGATACTACTGTACATCTAAGCAGCATGTGACACTACTGTATATGTTAGAAGCATGTGACACTACTGTATATATTATCAGCATGTGATACTACTGTACATCTAAGCAGTATGTGACACTACTGTACATGTTAGCAGCATGTGACACTACTGTACATCTAAGCAGCATGTGACACTACTGTACATGTTAGCAGCATGTGATACTACTGTACATGTAAGCAGCATGTGACACTACTGTACATGTAAGCAGCATGTGACACTACTGTACATGTTAGCAGCATGTGACACTACTGTACATGTTAGCAGCATGTGACACTACTGTATATGTTATCAGCATGTGATACTACTGTACATGTAAGCAGCATGTGACTCTACTGTACATGTTATCAGCATGTGATACTACTGTACATCTAAGCAGTATGTGACACTACTGTATATGTTAGCTGCATGTGACACTACTGTATATGTTAGCAGCATGTGACACTACTGTACATGTTATCAACATGTGATACTACTGTACATGTTAGCAGCATGTGACACTACTGTACATGTTAGCTGCATGTGACACTATTGTACATGTTAGCAGCATGTGATACTACTATATATGTTAGCAGCATGTGACACTACTGTACATGTTATCAGCATGTGATACTACTGTACATGTTAGCAGCATGTGACACTACTGTACATGTTAGCTGCATGTGACACTACTGTACATGTTATCAGCATGTGACACTACTGTACATGTTAGCAGCATGTGATACTACTGTACATGTTAGCAACATGTGACACTACTGTACATGTTAGCAGCATGTGACACTACTGTACATGTTAGCTGCATGTGACACTACTGTACATGTTAGCAGCATGTGATACTACTATATATGTTAGCAGCATGTGACACTACTGTACATGTTATCAGCATGTGACACTACTGTACATCTAAGCAGCATGTGACACTACTGTATATGTTAGCAGCATGTGACACTACTGTACATGTTAGCAGCATGTGACACTACTGTACATGTTAGCAGCATGTGATACTACTGTACATGTTAGCAGCATGTGATACTACTGTACATGTTAGCAGCAGGTGACACTACTGTACATGTTAGCAGCATGTGACACTACTGTACATGTTAGCAGCATGTGACACTACTGTATATGTTAGAAGCATGTGACACTACTGTACATGTTAGCAGCATGTGACACTACTGTATATGTTAGAAGCATGTGATACTACTATATATGTTAGCAGCATGTGACACTATTGTACATGTTAGCAACATGTGACACTACTGTACATGTTAGCAGCATGTGACACTACTGTACATGTTAGCAGCATGTGACACTACTGTACATGTTATCACCATGTGATACTACTGTACATGTTAGCAGCATGTGACACTACTGTACATGTTAGCAGCATGTGACACTACTGTATATGTTAGCAGCATGTGATACTACTATATATGTTAGCAGCATGTGATACTACTGTACATGTTAGCAGCATGTGATACTACTGTACATGTAAGCAGCATGTGACACTACTGTACATGTTAGCAGCATGTGACACTATTGTACATGTTAGCAGCATGTGACACTACTGTACATGTTAGCAGCATGTGACACTACTGTACATGTTAGCTGCATGTGACACTATTGTACATGTTAGCAGCATGTGACACTACTGTACATGTTAGCAGCATGTGATACTACTGTACATGTAAGCAGCATGTGACACTACTGTACATGTTAGCAGCATGTGACACTATTGTACATGTTAGCAGCATGTGACACTATTGTACATGTTAGCAGCATGTGACACTACTGTACATGTTAGCTGCATGTGACACTACTGTACATGTTATCAGCATGTGACACTACTGTACATGTTATCAACATGTGATACTACTGTACATGTTAGCAGCATGTGACACTACTGTACATGTTAGCTGCATGTGACACTATTGTACATGTTAGCAGCATGTGATACTACTATATATGTTAGCAGCATGTGACACTACTGTACATGTTATCAGCATGTGATACTACTGTACATGTTAGCAGCATGTGACACTACTGTACATGTTAGCTGCATGTGACACTACTGTACATGTTATCAGCATGTGACACTACTGTACATGTTAGCAGCATGTGATACTACTGTACATGTTAGCAACATGTGACACTACTGTACATGTTAGCAGCATGTGACACTACTGTACATGTTAGCTGCATGTGACACTACTGTACATGTTAGCAGCATGTGATACTACTATATATGTTAGCAGCATGTGACACTACTGTACATGTTATCAGCATGTGATACTACTGTACATGTTAGCAGCATGTGATACTACTGTACATGTTAGCAGCATGTGACACTACTGTACATGTTAGCAGCATGTGACACTACTGTACATGTTAGCAGCATGTGACACTACTGTATATGTTAGCAGCATGTGATACTACTGTACATGTTAGCAGCATGTGATACTACTGTACATGTTAGCAGCATGTGACACTACTGTACATGTTAGCAGCATGTGACACTACTGTATATGTTAGCAGCATGTGACACTACTGTACATGTTAGCAGCATGTGGCACTACTGTACATGTTAGCAGCATGTGACACTACTGTATATGTTAGCAGCATGTGACACTACTGTACATGTTAGCAGCATGTGACACTACTGTATATGTTAGCAGCATGTGATACTACTGTACATGTTATCAGCATGTGATACTACTGTACATGTAAGCAGCATGTGACACTACTGTACATGTTATCAGCATGTGATACTACTGTACATGTAAGCAGCATGTAACACTACTGTACATGTTATCAGCATGTGACACTACTGTATATGTTAGCAGCATGAGGCTCTGGGCTAAAAGTAAAGTGAAATGACAGTATACAATTGCATGCTTCTTTCCTGATTTCTAATTTCCTCTGACAATCTGCAGAGAGAAAGACAAACTCCAAAGACCGCATCGATTTCCTTTGGTAAAGGAAGTATCAAGTTCATGTTTCTTTATGTGTACCTGTAAAGTTGTCTTGCAGAGAGCCGGCCCCATACACACATTCATGTTTTGATAAGACACATCAGAAAAAAAACTACAAAAACATAGAATATATGAGTAGGCAAAAGCATTCATTATGAAGACAATACAATGGGATGTCTGCAACTGTTATTCAATTTGGAGAGACGAGAAAACAAGAAAGCTTTTGAGTATTTTATTGAGAGGAGGTTTGGCGCCCTAGGCCCCGGTGCGGCCTTCAGTTGGAGAGGCTCCTGCGATGGAGCGCGCACAATCCCCCGGGACCTAGGCACTGGTGGCGGCATTTGGCAGCGGGAAGCAGATTGAAGGCAGATTGGAGGCAGGGTGAAGAGGAGGAGGAGGGGAGGCGGTGGTTGCAAGGCTTCGAGAGGCCGTGAAGTGGGAGTTTCTCCGCTTATAAGCGGCTGGCCTGGCCGGTACGCTGATTGGAAGGGGGCGTTTGCTGTGCGATAGGCTGGGGATGCGAACCGGCCTGGAGGGGGTAGCTTTGGCTGACGTCTACCAAATTGAATTTCCGCGGGCTGCATTTCAATTTGGAGAGACGAGAAAACAAGAAAGCTTTTGAGTATTT
Organism: Knipowitschia caucasica; assembly: GCA_964034765.1. Classification (NCBI taxonomy): domain Eukaryota; kingdom Metazoa; phylum Chordata; class Actinopteri; order Gobiiformes; family Gobiidae; genus Knipowitschia; species Knipowitschia caucasica. Next base: position 11,834,327 of record OZ035841.1, on the reverse strand, counting down.
TATTGAGAGGAGGTTTGGCGCCCTAGGCCCCGGTGCGGCCTTCAGTCGGAGAGGCTCCTGCGATGGAGCGCGCACAATCCCCAAAAAGGCTGTGTGTTGATGGAGTTTTGCAGCCTGGTTTGGAGGGGACAGACGTCGTGACTGCTCTATGCTGTGACCGCTATCGCTATATGCTGTGACCGCTATCACTATATGCTGTGACCGCTATCGCTATATGCTATGACCGCTATCGCTATATGCTGACGACCGTTATACGCTAACCATTTTTTGCTATATGCTGTGACCGCTAACCATTTTTTGCTATATGCTGTGACCGCTAACCATTTTTTGCTATATGCTGTGACCGCTATCGCTATATGCTGTGACCGCTATCGCTATATACTGTGATCAGCCGGACGCTGCAGCAGAGTTATTTTTGAGCGCTGGGACGTGAGCGCTCGCATCACGATCAACCAGACGCTGCAGCAGAGTTATCTTTGCGCGCTGGGAACGTGAGCGCTCGCATCACGTTCCGTCAGACGCTGCGTCAGCGGAGAGTGTTTGAGAAAAGTGCGTGCCGCCAACAGGATCTTATTGCTTCACTTACTTTGCTTCGTATTGCTTTGCTGGGAGCTTACGAGGATGCCAGTAGACGTTGTGCAGCCAGGATAGCGGACGCGTCTGGCCTGATGAGGACCAGCGCCCCAGCTGTTGCAGAGAGGTGTGGGGGAGCCCCAGCGAGGCCGCTCAGAGCTGCTGCAGGATGGGCAGCATGATGGGGAGCCTGCGATCAGATGAAGAATACAGGTGTGGATGCCTTTGATTAGGAGTCCGATTGACGGCTCAGCGCAGCTACTTGGCCGGCTGCATCTGATAGATCAGAAGATTAAGTAGAGAGATGAAGCATGACCGCCGAAGCGACCCTGGGAGCATAGGTGCGAGTCCAGCGCAGCGCGGCATACTCGGCCGGGCTGCATCCATTAGAAGCAGGATAAGCTTCTGAGAGAGTGGGTTGCAGCAGTAGCAGTAGCAGTAGCAGCAGCGGCAGCAGCAGTAACCTCAGATAATAACGGCAACAATCCTGTATCAAGCCGCGGCAGCAGCAGCTGCAGCATCCGTAGATAATAACGACAAAAATCCTGTATCAAAGCCACACCAGTAGAATATTGTTGTAGCTGTTTAGTGTTTCAGTAAGAGAAGCGAAGTGAGGAGAGATGTCAAAGTACATGAAGCAGCAGCAGCACCAGTATGAAGCAGCAGCGGCAGCAGTAGCAGCAGTAGCGGTAGCAGTATGAAGCAGCAGAAGCAGCATTAGCAGGAGCAGCAGCACCACAATGCGATTCATACGAACAAACAGACGTGTCACGCCAGCGTGCGCCGCTTGTCTCCGTGAGCCAGGTTACATACGTGTCTGAAAGAGCCGAGCCGTAGAGACAGGTGCAGCCTGGGAGCCCGCGGAGCGGCAGCGGCAGGAACAGCAGCAGCGGCATATGTAGTAGTAGGAGCAGCAGGAGCAGGCAGCAGGGACAGGCAGCAGCAGGAACAGGCAGCAGGAACAGGCAGCAGGGACAGGCAGCAGCAGGAGCGGCAGCGGGAACAGGCAGCAGCAGGAGCGGCAGCAGGAGCGGCAGCAGGAGCGGCAGCAGGAGCGGCAGCAGGAGCGGCAGCAGGAGCGGCAGCAGGAGCGGCAGCAGGAGCGGCAGCAGGAGCGGCAGCAGCGGCGGTCAGAGAACCATGCCCATGGTTGTTTAACAGCCTGAGGAAATAAATCGACCCGAATCCGAAACATTCCCATGCGAATAACAGACGTCCCCTGGAGCCATCTTGCTGCTTTGGTTATGGCAGATACGCATGAACGATCACTGATCCATGCGTTCATTAGCTCCAACACCACTTCACACCCATTGCAGATTCACATTGGACCCTTTTTCTTTCTGCTGCACTTTCAAAATGCAACAACTGCAGTTTAGTTACCTAATTTAATACCAGCGACCTAGCTATTTAAATGCATGGTTTTACTGCAAGTGGCAGAACATGAATCTGAATTAATGCCCATAGCTCCTCTTATATCCCTCAGACGATAGAGATTGATGCCATTTAATATGCATTGCCCCTCGGTTAGCTCAAACACATGTGAAACGGAGCCTGCAGACCAAGCACGGGGCGAAAAAACTGGCGCCTGCAGTCAAGTGCGCGGGGCAAAAACCAATCGCCTGCAGCCCAAAACTCCGGGATTAATCCGTCCGCGGTCGGCACACTCACTGTACTCACATGCCAGGAGACTTGGGAAAAGCAACGGGACAACGCGGCACCGCCAATCGAGGTAGGGACACGCATGGCAACGCCAGACCGTCTGCGTGCGGCAGCAGACCACAAGGAACGAGCAGCACAGAACCCGCGGAGGGGCCCCGCGGAGCAGCCCGCAGAAAGAGCCCGCAGAGGAGGAGAGCAGTGGAGACACGCGAACCACGGCAAGTGCCGGGACGCGGAGGAGGAGCAGACCACAAGCAGACAGACGGAGGACGCCAGGGACGCGCCGAGTAGCGTGAGTAGACGAAAACGATTCCTCCAGACGATTCTTTGCAAGGCTTCGAGAGCTTGCAAGGCTTCGAGAGGCCGTGAAGTGGGAGTTTCTCCGCTTTTAAGCAGCTGGCCTGGCCGGTACGATGATTGGAAGGGGGCAGGGCTGGACTGGGACAAAAAAACGGCCCGGGCATTTTTTCCTTCTTACCGGCCCAGGCATGTTTTTGTCACTTTTTTACAGTTTGTTTATACCAGGGATTGGCAACTCAAAAGGTACAAAGAGCCATATTTGACCAAAAAACTAAAAACATCTGTATGGAGCCGCAAAAAAATAACAGCCTTGTATAAAGCTTATATGAAGGTTACACAATGTAGCTACATTAGCTACATTAGCCTAATATCTAAATGACCAAGTAAAGGCTACAAATACATAATAAGCATTCATGCTTGTCAAATGTGTGTTTTCACTGCAGCGTGTTCTGGAGAGAATGACGCACCACGTGATGACTCTGCTTTAACTTTGACTTCCATTTTTTTGCCTTCATGCAACTGTAGAAATACAGTAAATAAATCTGCTTTTTGGCTCAAAGGTCACACACCTGCACTGTCCACTCATATCGATCACGTCACAGGCTGAAGTTTGCTGGAGCTGAATGTCCTTTTCTTTCACAGTCTTTGCGGAGGTTTTTGAAGTCTGAAAAAAGTGCTCCGGATTTTGTATGAAAGAATCCTTCACGTAATCCCTGTGAACGGTATTTAGTGCTTCATTGTTCCTCGTGTTGCAACAAAACTTCCTATTACATCGCAAACATGAAGCAGTCCTTCCTCATTGACTGAAAGCAAATGTTCAGTCTTGTTCTTAGTCCAGTCTTATTATCGACTCTTTCTCTTTTTATCTTTGGGATCCATGCGCACACGCCGGTTTGTTTACAGCAGCGGCCGTCTGCCGCGGGGCCGCGTCACAGGATATGACTCACTACGTTGACAGAAATGTTGAATTTGAATATTACTTATACACATTTTTACAGCATTGAAATACGTTAGGAATGTTTTTCCTCCCACAGAAACCACATTCAAACTAGGAATAAAATATAGCCCTCCCACTCCATTTTCAGACATTTTTGAAAAGGCTCCAGGAGCCACTTTAGGGGCACTAAAGGTTGACCCCTGGTTTATACAGTATGTGGAAGCAAATACTGTAGTAGAGGATCAGGATGTCTGTAGTTTCAACAAAAAAATAAAGTACAATAGTCTACATTAAACAGAGTAATAAACATGTCTGTGAGTGAGGGAGGTGGACACAGACAATACTATTGTTTGTTACAGACATGAGAATTGGTCAAAAAAGTCTGAAATGCATATTGTCAGCCATTTGCTGGCTCTAAATCTGTTTAATTTGCTCACAACATGTTACTTTTGGGCTCAAACATGAACTTTTAATGCAATGGAAAATTTAGGTACCCGGGCTTTAATTTAGTCGCACTTCGAGAGGAGAGGGGAGACGCGGACTTTTTCCTGCAGCGGTGTATTTATTGGATGCACAAATTACGCAAAGACACGCATGGTCCTGTGCACGTTTATGGTCTTGGGTACATGGTCATGTTGCGGCTACGCGCTCACCGTGTTGTGTTGTGAGCGGCTCCCGGTGAGTGGTTCCTGCGTCCAGCTCAGAGCAGCTGGATGCGGGAACACTGCGGCCGCTTAGGTGGTGGAATCCCGTTCAAGTACATACAGCAGGTGCCCCGCGGACACGCGCGCTCCCCTCGAACATTTCTCAACGGATTTACACAAACATTTCACAAACATTTTTTTTTTGTATGAGGCAGACAGACCGGCCCAAATATGGGCATCGGCCCTTCGGGCATTGCCCGGTACGCCCGATGGCCAGTCCAGCCCTGGAAGGGGGCGTTTGCTGTGCGATAGGCTGGGGATGCGAACCGGCCTGGAGGGGGTAGCTTTGGCTGACGTCTACCAAATTGAATTTCCGCGGGCTGCATTTGTCTTCAAATCAGAATCAGAAAGATTTGTATTCCCATTGTAAGTCGTCATAAAGAAGTAAGAAGTCACAAACTATGAATTTGTTTTGTGATGCAAACAAATAATTAAATAGTTATCATGGCATTCATAAACAAATTTAAATTCTAAAATATAAATTCACATAATAGACATAACAGGGCAGATTTTCTTTAAGTGACCAGAGGTATTAGAGCATAAGGTAACAGAAGTACAGTATAAAGTGACAAAAGTGCTAAGTATTCACATCATCAGTTTTTATATTGATCTTTATTGAAATTCAGATGTCCAGTAGCAGCAAAAATAAAAAAATAAAATTGATCATTCAAAAACATCCAACAATAATCGATGAAGTGAAGATTTGTAACTATATGTTGTGCAGGTTTGGGAAAAAAACAATAACAACAAACATATAATGGTGAGTTTGGAGTTCAAACCGGTCCAAGTGTAATTGCTTTACAGTTTGGTTAAAATAATCCAACTCGCAAACACACACACTCACGCACACACACACACACACTCACGCACACACACACACACACACACACTCACGCACACACGCACACACACATACACGTTTTTGTTACCTGGTGGGTCCCTTTGACAGGGCCGTTCAGAATGGGACCCATAGACATAATCTTTTTTTACTGGGACTACTTTAAGTAATACAAAACAGTCAATAGAAACCAAACAACTATTTTAAAGGAATTTTATTTTAGATTTTGTTTTCGAATTGCAGTGATTCTATTTTTGACATAGAATTTAATGCCACTCCATGTCCGATGTCTAAGGTCATCTGGTGAGGCATTAATGCAGGCCAGGCAGTGAGACTTCCCAGGGACCTTTCCAGTCTGTATGAAAGGTGTCATGGTCTTCTCCACAGCCTTCACCTCAGATGCAGACCATGGCTTTCTTACACGTTCTAGGGAGAGAAATAAAAATATATTAGCAATATACACTCCCAGGGTTAGGACCAAGCAGCCTGGCTGTAATCCCCCACCTGGTACACTTACCAGAAGGGGCACTGCCACTACCATGGGGTGCATCTGGATGAATGGTTGAAGGTTCTCCGCTTGAAGTTTCTTTTAGCCCGTCCGTTTGTGAGAGGATCTCTACTGCTCTCCCTGTCGCACAGAAAATAAAAATACAAGTGGCCTTTAGGGGAAAAAAATCATACATATTTTAATAATATCAAGAATTACCTTCAGGCTCAATTTGTATCTGGTCGAGGCTCTTTCCTTCGAATTCCGTCACTCTTCCCTGCTCCATGGCCATCAACACTTTGCTGATTTTGGCCAGCTCCAGTGTCCCCTCTGGTAGTCTGTAATATTGCCTGTGGATGCGAATGTCATGGCCGAGGAAGTTGGCAAGTATGTCCATCTCATTCTCTTTCATATTGAGAACTGTAGACATAGTAGCTATGTGCTTTCTAAGTTTGGTTGAGGATTGCATCTCTGGATGCACCGCACCACATTCTTTGGCTACCTGGCGTAGGGAGTCTGATCCCCTGATGTGGGTGTCTGCGCCCGGGCGGGAAAAGAAGTATGGGTTATGGTCAGAGATGGAACAGGCCCTTCTGTTCTCCACCAGCACCTCCATCGAAGCAATCATTTCAGGAGTCAAAAGAACCGGCACTTTCCGACTTCTTTTCCCTTTAATTTCAATGCGTTGAAAATGCTGACACAGCTTTTTCTCAAGTTGGGACAGTCCCAGAGCAATGTCAGAATGGATCCCAGTCTTACTTCTTAAGGTAAAGGCTGTCAGTGGCATCTTTGAAACCTCACCTTCCCTTCTTCGATTGAAAATGATGACCTCACAAAGAGTCAAAACTGCCAGTTTAGACCAATGCTTAGACGTTGGCTCACTTATTAGGGTTTGCACATATTCAGGTCGACATACCTCAATATGTGCATGCATGGCTCTAACGTCCTCAGTCAGAGGGAGCAGGTCCGGAGTGTTCCACTTGGCTTGCCGGAGGGTCTGTAGGGCAGCAGAAGAAACACAGACGTCCCACCTCTTCTCAAAAAGCAGCCGGCTTCGTTGGAGGTTTTTAATAAATAGTTCATCAACACAATGCTCCATTTTTGAGTCACATTCAAGAATATCTGCTAGCTTTCTGAGGCTATGGCCGAGTTTGAGGGCCAAGGATGGAGTCTTGTATTGATTTGTTTCCTCATCATATCCAGCCACAGACCTGACTGCATCAATCACATGGTTAAAGTTGGAAGGAATAAAGAAATCCTTAATTGTTTTCAGTTTCCCTGCGGTTTTTGCTTCGTTAATTAACCTACCGACTTCTCTCATTTTCTGCCTAATGTAATCATGCTTAGTCTTATCATGCCCGTGTTTTAAGTACAGGTGCTCTCCGAGTCTCAGAATCCCCTTTTCTGCTTTGACAACACCCGTGACCTCATCCTGATGCATTGCCGAAATTAAAGACCACAGCTTTTTGCTGATGCCCTCCGGTACAGGCTGGGCTAGGGAGCAGAGGGACTGGACCCTACTTCTACCTGGTTTAGCCTGGGCATCTTTCTGTGAAAGCCGGCACCTGGCCACATGCCTCCACAGCGACTTTCGCTTAAGCAATGCCCCACAGTCTATACAGTGCAAAAACTCACTGGATTTAACTGGGGAATTTGGCTGTTTAGCTGGGACTAAAGTTCCAATGCCGGCCTTTAAAACCTCAAAATTGTGCTCACGGTTTCCACTATTCCTGATCAAATCAAACTGAAGTTTACGTGCTTTAGATTTCACAGGTAGAGCCAATGCTCTGGCTACGTCACTTTCATTTCCATGTTTTCTAGTCAAATGACGGGACATTTTGTGGCAGGACATTGAACAGTAGAGGCAGAAGTGTCTCTTGCTGTAAACTCGCCCCCCATTTTTCTTCTTTTGCAGCTGCATGATAACAATCTTATTTGCCTTTGGTTCGTCACTTTCCGAGTCTTGAAGAAAAGTGTTTTTGATTTTTCTTTTTCCATACTTTTTTACAGGTTTCTTCTTGACAGTTAAATCGTCAGAATCTGAGTCGACTTCATCAATTAGGGACTCTTGACTAAGCTGCACAAACAACAAATAATTTGTAATCATTCTATATAACAATTTGAAGTCATGACTTGTAGTCAGCACTTACCAGTGGTTTGTAAGCGTGCGCTTCAGTGTGCTCCTCCATGATTTCTTGCAGCCTAATGAACCACACACTTGCACCTTTTTCTAGCCTGACACCTGATTTCCTCTGTTGTGCTGCTCCATGATTGGCTCCAGCCTGCTGGACTGAAATTGCCCCAGTGTGCCCCTCCTTGATATCCCGCAACCCACCACCAGGGTTCCGACACATAACACACTTTTTTCAGGAAAGTAAACCTCCAGGGGTCCTTTCCATATTTTTACAGAGACTGCATAAGGACCGTTAGAAAAGCATTACCCATTGATTATTAAGCTTGGACCAGTGGGGTCCGGTGTTCGGGCCCCACCACGTAAAACCAGTCCCCATGACGTGAGTGGAATCTCAGGTTATGGAACCCACCAGGAGTTGAAAACAAGTGCACACGCACACACACACACACACACACACACACACACGAATACAATAATAAACCACCAAAACGTGACCAATATTATAAGACATGTTTTTTTTAGATTATTATTATTAGAATTATTAATACAATACAATACAATTTATTCTTGTATAGCCATAGGTCACAACAAAAGTCGTCTCAGAGGACTTAACAAAACCATTGAAATCACCAACACAGATCAGAGAATCAACAGTTAAAACACATGATTAATGCAACAATACAGACAAAACAAAACCTTACATACACTTTACACAAAAGACAGTGTCATATAATAATACAAAATCAACTAAAAAATAAATAAAAAGGGGGCATGATCTCAAGACATTTTATGGAGTTCCTCGTATTGACAAGAAATGTTGATGGGTCATAACTGTCCTTAAACTTTTACACTTCCTGGATCATCACCACAAATGGGCAAAATAGGTCAAATAGGTAACACCATTTAAAAAAAATACACATATCTTATCAACTATCTGACATAAATCTAACTTCAAAATAAACTCCAGTTGCACCTGTGCACAGTGTCGTCAGGGGTTAACAAAGTCAGGTGAACGCATCGGGGGCTTCTCTGATGTTGCGTTTCAGAGGGAGGGGTTGCCTTGGTTACGCAGCGAAGAGTGCATTCCACACTTTTCACCTCCGCGATGACGAGCCAGAGAGAGAGATGCACATGGGTTCCGCTCACTCTGGGTTATTTCAAGGTGACACACGACCACGTTCCCTCAACAATTCCCACAATGCATCTCATCATTCATCACATCATTCGGCATCACGCCATTGGACTCGCCAAAGGTCACGCGCACCAGAGGCTTTAGTGGCGGTGTGCGTTGTATATTTCACTCCAGCATCATATAATCGACGGGCCAACCTTGCATATAGGACGGGAGCAGTCATCAGAACGCGCTGTGACAAACTATGTGTGACACTAATAGCCCTGTCTGTATAACTCATGATTCACAGACCTCATTGATTGTCCCCTCTCTGTCCCCCGCCTCTCCCACCAACCACAGCAGGCTTTGTTACCTAACAGGACGCGCAAACAGCCACAGGGTTAACTGCCAAACATGTAATCAAGAGTCTCAATACTGAACGGGGAAGTCAATTATATTCGGTACAAAATGACTGGTGGAACGATGACAACAACTATAGATGTGGTGTATTTTATAGCATATTCTCAAACAATTGAACTAGTGGCCTTCCCAGTACTGTCTGTTTTAAAACCTATATGTATTTCACTTTTTCCACATTGTCTTTGATTTGTCTCTCTTGTAGTCTGTCTACTTTAATTTCCTGTATTTCTTTTTTATATATGACTTTTCTTTTTCTCTTATTTTTTTACATGGGACCGTGTGCAGTAAACACAGGCCAAAAGAAGAGATGCATTGCACCCGGTAGAAATGCTAAGTTACAGCTAGAGTCCTTGAGCAGTTTGTTGAAAAACAGTAAAACAAAAGTAGATCACACACACACAAAATCAATTTAAAGGAGATGTAGCTGCTTAAATTGGATTTCATTTTCAAAATAATGTATCTTTCTGAACATGGGACACTGTGCTATTATGTACTGTATTTTTAAACAGTCCCGCCCCTTGGCAAAACTACAACCAGTAGGATTTTTCTCAAACCAATCATGAGGGGCCTCAAGGATTTGAAATCATTTTGTCCAATCAGGAAGCTGCAGGAGTGAGTATGGGTCTGACCATTGCGTGTCTTCTTTTGAAAAGTAACTGAGATTAACTTATTGTGATCTCAAAGTTATGTTATTTGTTCTATATTAATTGATAGACCGAAGAGGTTTAGTTTCACACCAAGCACAACATCAGTCGTCTCTGAGGATTTTACAAAGTTTTCGATTCACCAACAACACACCAGAGAATCACACAGTTCAAACATGGGAAATGTGTGAGCGCGATGACCAATGTCCAAAAATAAATCATGTATCCATAAACAAACTAAAAACTTGCTCCAGCTTTAAATAATTAAATGGCTTCAGACTGAGTTTATACAATCCTACTTCTTAAATGTTCTGTCCGTATGGAAATAAATGCCACTGTGTTATAACACTGAGGGCAAGACACGAGCGAACATTTGACACATGATCATACAATCATCAATAAGGTGCCGGTCCGTGTCCACATAGATCCAGGGGTTTGGGACCGGTCTCTTTCCAGCCTAAAAGTGATGACTCTTCATAGGTCATGTGCCACAGGAAAGTGGGGATTAGGAAGACTCACTGTGGCGTGTTGTTTTGTCTGAAATCGCTCCTAGGACAAAACAACAGAAATGTCCATGCCCCGCCCCCCCTCCCCCTCGCTCTGGGCACTCTAAATCCAAGCCTTTTGTGTCCCACATAGTTGTATGGATTTGTCAGCATTGGGGCAGCGGTGGTGGGGAGACAGGATGATGATAACCAAGCCAGTTTTTCCACTAACAAAATACCAAATTCTTAACCTTGAATTTCAAAAAACATAATAATGCAAACACTGTGGGTGCCCTGTCCGAATATACAGTTGTTATGAATGTGTTCAGAGAAAATGCAACTTGAGCTAATTCCCAAAATGTGGAGCCTCTTTCAGTAGATCTGCCAAAAAAAAAAGTAAATTGGTTTTTGTGCAGCCCCAAGGTGGGTCGTGCAGGGCAGTCCGTCGGTTCAGGGGTCCCATCATCATCACCACAAGAGGGAGGGGTACAATTTATTTAGCTTTTTTCAAAAACGTGCGATTGTAATGATTGTCATGTCATCTGGGAAACTGCAAAAAGTGAAATGGTTTTGTTTTAAAAGGCAGAAAACTGTGTTGAGTGTGATGTCATAGTGTACAATGACATCATACTATCACAGGACCGAGACAGGAGCTTTTAAACACAAGCTTACATGGTTGAGTCAGAGGTTTTTAAGAAATAAAACTCCAGGTCTGTGATTGAGGATGTACCATGTTATAACATACTCTAAAAATATCAAAAAAGTCTGTATTAAAGTGTCTGATTATGTATGCAAGGTATGGTCATGCATACAGTTAAAAGATATAGAGCAAGGTGTCTCCAACCTTTTTCACCCAGAGAGCTACTTTCCCCGGAGGCAGAGAGCTACTCCTTTAAGCAGCCCTGGGATAAAAATTGTGATATATTGGTTTATCATATATTTGTTACTCGTGACAAAGTAAGTACATTTACAATAATATATAATGATAATGAATTATACAATCTGAAATATTAAGTATATTAATAATAATAATAATAATGCATCGGTTTTATATAGCGCTTTTCTGGACACTCAAAGACGCTTCACATGTGTCATTATTCATTCACTCCATACACGGTGGTGATAAACTACTGCTGTAGCCACAGCTGCCCTGGGGCACACTGACAGAAGCGAGGCAACCAGTATGCGCCATCGGCCCCTCCGACCACCACCAACCATTCACACACACACCAGACTCATTCTAGGCAATGGGGGTGAAGTGTCTTGCCTAAGGACACAACGGCAGTTTGGCACTTTACAGCCGCAGCCGCCCCACTGTGGCTGGTGTTCCCAGAGGTTAAGTGTCTTGCCAAGGACACAACGATAGTAGTCAGTGGGAGTTGATGGTGAAGGTCTTGAGCGGGGCTTGAACCCACGACCTTCTGGCTCAAAGGCCAACGCTCTACCAACTGAGCTACTGCCGCCCTAATTATTTATATTATTATATTATTTGATTTGATTCATTTCTAAATCCTTTGGCGAGCTACCTGGAAGGGGATGGTGAGCTACTGGTGGCTCCCGAGCTACAGGTTGGAGACCCCTGATCTAGAGTATCTTATGTGCAATAAAGGTATTTAATGTACAATTAAAATGGACAATAAGAGTACAAGTTGCAGTCCTAGTGCAAGTGACTTGTTGTACAGTCTGACAGCAGTGCTGATGTAGGCTCTGCGGTTGCGCTCCTTCTTTCACAGCCTCAGTTTTCCTACATCTATTGTTGTTTTTACTGTGAGAACAACCTAAATTAGCATATTTTGCAAATGCCTGGTGCTCTCTCCTTTTGGCTTATATTTGTTATACTCAAAACTGAAATCCTAACATTCAAAACTGAAAAAGGATAGACTGCAAGCAACAAAATATGAATATTGATATAGAAAGTAATGGAAATGAAAAACCGATAAGCTTTTGATAAATTACTTGCATGGATTAACCCCCTCCACTGCTACAAAGAGGCTTGGGGCGGACCACCTGCCTGTTCAAAAATGTCGCAATCAAACCAAATTGGCATCAACAGAAAGGCTTGTGTTTGTGAAACTTTCTAGGTTATTGTCTGTAAAGTAAATTGAGAGGTTTTTCTTTTTTTTAACAGGAGAATACGACGATGTGTGAGTGTGAAGAAGAGGTGAATGCTGGTCATCAAATCTGTGAGACAAGTGTGGAAGCGGGTTCTTTTCTTCTCCCTGGTGTGAATAACAAACACAGTGTTGGATGTGCTGTACGCTCTGCCAACACACAATTTCACGACTCTGCTTTGGCAAAAACATTACAAAATACCTGTAAGTAAGTATTGCGAGTATATTTCCCCTTGACCTATTGGCTCACAAGATACTTACAACTCACCAAACAGTATTGATACTTGATGGATATTCTCTCGTCACTACTGTAACTTTATATCTGCGACTGGCGATAATAATAACTCTCACAGAATCCCTCTGGTTTAACACGGATTGTAATGGCTTCATATTTGTGTCTCTTGTGTCAGGAGAAAGTCTAATCAATCTGACTTTTCTTACACCGGTTAACCATTGCAGTCCAGCGTTACGGAAGGACAAAGAGGACACCAGGCTTCTATCGATCTGTCGCTTCATCCCTCATTTCACATCGAGTACAGCATGTGCCCTTCTAACCTTCCTGCTCTGGAAAACAGTTGAAAAGGTTTTTTTGTTCTTTATTCTGTGGACATTCTGTGGTGGATCTGAAACTGAAGCTTGGTGAAGAACTGACTGTATTTTTGTCCTTGGATATGATGCATACAGGAGCTGTATTATGAGGTTAATCCTCATGTCAAAAGTGCTACACATAGAGCTGGGGGTGGATTTAACAATCTGAAGATTGTCATTAGTTTTGTGCATGTGTAAGGGAGAATGAGGCAGTGAAACCGGCAATGGAAAGAGTGAAGGGGAAAAAGGTGAAAAATTGTTGGCGCTGTGATGTCATACAAACGGCGAAAGCAGAGCCGTAATCCTATTTTAATCGCGGTGGATTTATTAAACAGGAGCAGCAGGTTTAAATCTCAGCAGATTACACATAAGGCCCAAGGAGATATGGACCGGGGTCAAAAGGGACTTATGCAATCAAGTCACCTAAGGTGATGTGGGCCATCTTTGGCAGGTCTGGGGTGACTGACAAGGACACTCTGTACTGTCCCCTCTGCTCTGGAAGCTTTCAGTGGATCCATGATAACATTGCATACACATTTGAGCTTTTTGACAGCAAGAAGGTTCTGGGTTAAATTCCTATAATGGAAACAAAGCATCCAAATGAAAACCCTCTTTAAATAGATGAGTATTTGTATATTAAAGGTTGAGAATCAGTAGAATTGCAGACGTTAGCAGCGACTGGTGTCTGTGGAAGCTGATCAGGGACCGCAGAGTCTGGACACTGACTGACTGAGGTTAACCTCCAGTGACACATCTGGAGTTAATCAAAGCCATTCTTTACCAGAGCGTGCTTTGCTCTCTAAAGGTCACCACTAACACGAGCTGTGAGGATCTGCACCCACCTTGAAACTCACTGAAGCCATTGTTTTATTCTCAACATCACTGAACTACTGTAGGACACACTTCTCTATCCACAGGAAAAACTAGTGAGAATCAGTTACACTGTGACAACGAACATAGTACATTGTACACAGCTTGTGTTTCCACTGAACTTTGCCTTTCGCCAAATGCTGAGTGTAAAAGGATGCCAAGCTCACCATCTGTTGGCTCAGCCGGGCAAATGTCTGTCATGACACAGCGCCTTATTGAAATAGAGCCATTTTGTGATGCTTCTCATAACATTTAACACTTGGATCATCTCTGTCTTTTGGAGTTTGGCTTTTCAGAAAAACAAAAGACACAGACTTAAAGTATTAAACACAACTCATGAATGGATGGAAGTGTTGTAAATGCAGTATTAATACATATTTAGTTTGTGTAAGCCTCTATATAATAATAATGTTCAAAGGAAGGAATGTGCAGGAGAGAATCAGAACATTTTTCAAAGAAAAATTTACAAACACAACACGCACACATACATGCACGAACACACGCACGCGCACACACGCACGCACACATACGGACACACACTCAGTTTACCAACAGTATGCTGCCATCTACTGGAAGTTTAAGGAAACAGCCTTAAATTGAGATTGGCCACACTACAACCGTGTTGTACTTTGTACAGCTCAAATAAACAAACTGAATTAAAAATCATTATATGATTAATACAAAATACAACAGAACAGAAAACCAGCTGAAATATTTACAAGGAGGGTTCCGTGTATAAAGTATAATTCCTTTTCGCGCCACCAAGTTAAGAAGAGAGATACTGGTGTTTGGGAAAACAAATTCATTTCATTTTTCAATTCAGAGACGCGTTTTGGAAAAAGAAGTAGCCTGACGTCAGCAGTGGTCTTTTGCCTTCAAAATATGATGATACAGAATAGACCTAACACATAATCATTGATAAACTCTAAAACCTACGGCCCGGGCTGGTTCATGTTATACCCCGAAGTGCTCTGTGTTATCTTCGATGTGCTGTCAAATCACAACTCTTAGTATAGTAGATCAAAAATGTCCTCACCCAGGCTCTTGGCTTACACAGACCATAGACTGTGTAAGTCTTAGACACAGTCACACAGCACCTCTTGAAAACAATCTGACCGGCAAATACAGTGGTGTCACGTTCTCCTTGTTAAAACTGTCAGACTTAGGAGCTGTCAGAGTACGCCACCTACTGGTTGTGCTCCACGCAAACAGGTGTCTGCCCATTGCAGCATCTGCCCCTAGACAGAGTAGGGGTCACACTGTCAAGATTCATTTTCTCCTTAAACTCTCAAAGTAAGTAGATCAGTATTTATTATGAACTATTAGTATAAAGTTCCACGTTAACTTGTTAACAGCTACTGACTGTAGACTGTAGTGGACTCTAAAAATCCATGGACTGCACCTGTACTGGCTATTCAAAAGCAAAACAAAGTCAAAACCAGGATTATACCAGGACTGACAGGGGTCTGATTTGGATTTTTAATTGGGGTGTAGCTCCGGCAGATTGGCCTGACGAGTGACGACGCCGTTGGTACCGACGAACAACCTCGAACGTATTTAACCACTCCTGTTGCACTGGGACCCCGTGATCACGGCTCTTGTCC
Source organism: Knipowitschia caucasica (assembly GCA_964034765.1). Classification (NCBI taxonomy): domain Eukaryota; kingdom Metazoa; phylum Chordata; class Actinopteri; order Gobiiformes; family Gobiidae; genus Knipowitschia; species Knipowitschia caucasica. The sequence continues at coordinate 11,818,862 of OZ035841.1, read as the reverse complement.
TCCACTTTGGCCTGTTTGGCCTGTTTTGAAAGTGATCCGAATCCAGTAGAAAAGTGTTGTTTATGCAGCTCTGTGATCAGTTATCGCTACCTACCTCGGCTTGTGCAGATAAACAAATACATGTACATAAATGCGTTATGCTTCAATGGCACAGGCTTATCTCAGCTTCTACAACGAGAACACGACACTGGGTCACTTATACAGTTAGTGAGTGAATGCAAAAGAACTTTCTTCAGCTAAACGCAGACAAAACCAAAAAGATTTTTTTTGGTCCTCAGAAACAAAGAGAGAGTGTCATTTGTCACCTACAGTCCCTTTCCCTAAAACCTTCAAACAAGGTCAGATATCTAGGGGTAATACTTTAAGGTCTAATATAGGGGTTGTACTGGACTAAATTTTAATAGCCATGTCAATTTCTACCACCTAAAAAAACATTGCCAGGATCAAAAACATAGTGTCTAAAGCAGACCTGGAGATTCTTATCCATGCATTTGTCTCCAGTAGGTTAGACTACTGCAAAGGCCTGCTCACAGGTCTGTCCAAACAGGCTGTAAAACAGCTGCAGTACATTCAAAATGCAGCAGCTCGAGTCCTGACAAGAACCAGGAAGTACGACCACATTAGTCCTGACTAGAACCAGGAAGTACGACCACATTAGTCCAGTCCTCAGGTCTCTGCACTGGCTTCCTGTGGCTCAGAGAATAGACTTTAAAACAGCTCTGCTTGTGTACAAGTCTCTCCATGGCCTCGCACCAAAATATATTAGTGACATGTTAGTCCCATATGAACCAGCCCGGACTCTGAGGAGCACAGGGACTGGACTCCTGTTAGTGCCCAGAGTCAGAACTAAACATGCGGAGGCTGCTTTTCAGATGCTGCTAAAATCTGTAACAATCTTCCTGAAGATGTGAGACAGGCCTCCTCTCTGACAATGTTTAAAACAAGGTTATAGACAGTTCTGTTTAGCTGTGCATACAACTGAGGGATTTTATATTATCTTTCTTTTTAAAGCACTGTGATTATTTATTATTTTAATGCTATATTATTTTGATAAGCACTTTGAGTTGCCTTGTATATGGTAATGTGCAGGGTTAGTTTGTTAGAATATCACAAGTAGTAGTGTTAACAATGGGATCAAATGCACAGATCAAAAGTTATACTTCGGTAGACATCATTAAACTAATAGAACTGTCTAGAACTAGTTCAGGCAGCTGCAGAGTAGAACTCCATCATCATACCTGCTTCAAGTCCATGACATCGTCAGACAACGTGTGTTCCTCGCTACAAATGTTCATGCCAGTATATTCCATGGATGTATGGCATTTGCAGAACTGTACTTGCAGTACTTAAAGTGACCAGCAGGGAGCAGCCTTAAATGCATCTTTAGGCTTTCCGCGGCTTCCGTCCTTCCTCTTCCGGTCGCGGCGCTAGCAGGTATGGTGGCTGTTGTTTTACTCACGCAGAATGTCACATTAAATCCACAGTAATCCTCCTCTCAGAGACCTCACAGCACCTCCATGAGTGTCCGAGGCCAGTAGTAAACTCACTCCCATCGATTCCCCGGAGAATTACGGTTCTGAGTTCAGTGGATGATGTGAAATATTGGGATAATGTTGCGTTGCTTGTAAATGGCCGCGATGAAGGATATATAACTAGTGTGTAATAAAGTTAATTGTAGATTAGCTTCATTTTTTACCTTGGTGACTATTAGTTGTGTAATGTATTCATTTGTTGTAGGCGCATTAGTTTGTTGTGCCGCTATATGTGCTATACACATATTAGCATTAGCAACATGGCAGACACCATCTCTAAATGTAAATACATGTGAATTTCTGTATTTCGCAGCTTCAAGATGGTGCAACGCCTGACCTATCGCCGTAGGTTGTCCTACAACACAGCCTCCAATAAAACCAGACTGTAAGTTAGCAGAGGTGCTACGCTAATACCTTGGTCTGTGTATATTTGCATCAACACTGAACCTGGACTGCTGTTTCAGGTCTCGCACTCCTGGTAATCGTATTGTGTACTTGTACACTAAGAAGGTCGGCAAAGCCCCCAAATCGGCATGTGGCATCTGCCCAGGAAGACTGCGTGGTGTAAGTGCATTTTGGTTTATATAGTTCAGGGGTCGGGAACCCTAAAGGTTCAAAGAGCCATATTTGACAAAAAAACTAAACATCTGTCTGGAGCCGCAAAAAAATAGGTAACACAGGCTGCAAGATGTATTAGCTGTATTAGCCTAATATCTAAATGACATAGTAAAGGCTACAAATACATAATAATCATTCATATTTATCAAATGTGTATTTTCACCGCAGCGTGTCGTGAATGACGCAACACGTGACGATTCTGCTTTAGTTTAACTTACATTTTTTTGCCTTCATGCAATTGTAGAAATACAGTAAATCAATCTGCTTTGGGCTCAGAGGTCACATACCTGCACCACTGTCTGCTCATATCCATCACGTCACAGGCTGAAGTTTGCTGGAGCTGAATTAAAATCCTTAATGGCCTTTTCTTTCACCGTCTTTGAGAAGGTTTTGAAGTCTGAAAATAGGTGCTCTGAATTTTTGATGAATGAATCCTTCACGTAATCACCGTGTACAGTGTTTTGCGCGTCATTGTTCCTCGTGTTGCAACAAAACTTCTCATCACAAACATGAAGCAGTCCTTCCTCATTGACTGAAAGAAAATGTTCATTCTCATTCTTAGTCCAGTCTTGTTATCGACTCTTTCTCGTTTTAGCTTTGGGATCCATGTGCACTTACAGTCTATGATGCACACACGCCGGTTTGTTTACAGCAGCGGCCGCATGGGGCGGGGCCGCGTGACTGCGCGTCATAGGATATGACGCACTACGTTGACAGAAATGTTGAAATTAAATATTACTTATACACATTTTTACAGCATTTAAAAACGTAAAGAATGTTTTTCCTCCTACAGAAACCACATTCAAACTAGAAATAATATATAACCCTCACACTCCATTTTCAGACATGTTTGAAAAGCCGACCCCTGATATAGTTCAACCTAAATTCATTCTGGTGCTGATGCTGCAGTGTCTGTAATTTGTGGCTAAAAGTTTAATTTGGAGAAAAGCTTTAAAACATTACTCTTTACTCCACTCGAAGAACCATGGTGCTGGTAAAATGGGAATTGTTGTTTAAATAGTTGCGTAAAATCTAAACGTGCATCATTAAATGTGTCCATGGGCCTGTATGCACACTGGCCCATGGACACATGTTCATAATGTTACTGAAATGTCCTCAGAACTGCTTTAAAGGTTTGACGTTTTGTACAAGGTCGACTAATGCAAATGTATATCAATTCCAATCTGCTACTGGTATTTGGATGGTAATACATGCATTCTTTCAGCAGATTTTAGTATTTAAGATTTATTTTGTTCTCTTGTTTTCATAGTATTTTCATTTTTTTTTTTTTTGACTAATACATCTGCACTAGTATGAAATCTCAAAGATTTTGTTATAGAACAAAGTTCTTAAGTTAGTCAAACTGACTGATAATGATGTAAATGTTTGCAATGCATTTTTAATCAAACCAAAGTTAACTATTTAAAGCTAGTCTCCGGGGTCATCACTGGGGCTTGTGCAATGCATTTTTCATTATCTAACCTTTTGGGATCTAATCAATTCAATTATCAAAATTGTTAATTGCACCCAGGACAAGCAAAACTGTTGACTTGATCGACGTTTTCATCTTGGATGACTTCAAATGTGTTGTCCTGTCGGAGAAGTTGACTATTGTATTTAATATATTGTAGTGAATGGTCTTTTCTTTGGTTTCATGACGGCAGGGCAGTGGCGTGAATAACAAACGTGAGACAGGATGTGATGTATCCTGGCGGTGCAGTCTGCCGGGTTTACACAAAGATATAGAAGTGCTGTCAAAATGCTTTCTTTTTTTTGCGGTGTACGCTTGTAGCAACTGCACAAATAGAGTAAAAGACAAGAATATCTTCCGTGTTCCAACTGTGGTCTCATAAAGAAGTACACTTAGGGGTGGATCAAGGCTTTTCCAGATATGCCACCTAAATGAAACAGTGCAATTTTTTTTTTTTTTTTTTTCAAAAAATGCCCAAAATAAAGACTCGAGAAATATTTTTTAGGACTCCCTTGAGTGTCCCCTTCCTGATTGAGACTGTTACAACAACCGTATACCGCCCAGGATGAGAGGCTTTTGACTCCAAAACACAAGATTTACTTGGTTTTCAATGGGAGTAAAACTGAGTTGTCCCAGCTCTGCTCATTTTCCCCCTATTGGCCAGTTTAATGAAACCCAAGAATAGAATCATGCCCCCAGGAAGTAAAAGTTTAACCCTATATCATGATTTTGGCCTTTGAACAATGGGTGTTGCCTGATCACATCCTGGTTTGAGTGTTGCCTGGCCTGCCAGACACTCCTCCTTTCTGTTCAAAAGAAGAACCGTCTGCGTCTGGACACCTTTCAGACGCACCTAGCCTATCATTTCACGATTTTACCCACATCGGTCCAATCACGCACCGAGAGGCGGGACTTCCTTTCACCTTTGAGTTGCTAATAACTCCTCGTATCTTTAAGTTTTTGTTACAAAATCGACAGCAGTCGTTTACATTTGCACTAGCTGACATCCCGCCATCCCTTGTTTTGTGTTTACTGAAACGGCTTGGGTGCCGCTAGTTGCTGCGTCATATCCTGTGTGCATCTAATTGGTTGATGCAGTCTGTCAACCACGCCCACCGGGAATTCGTTGAGATCAAGCTCGTTCCCAGACTATATGTCTTTGAAAAAGCATATCGTTTGGCAGGCCAGGCAAGTTTGAGTGTTGTGTATAACTTGACTTATTTTTGCAGATCCGTGCTGTCAGACCACAGGTTCTCATGAGACTCTCAAAGACCAAGAAGCACGTCAGCAGAGCTTACGGAGGCTCCATGTGCGCCAAGTGTGTGCGAGACAGGTCAGTAAATGCAGTATGTTTTGGTTATTGTGCTCTTAAGTGAAAGTCTAAAATGATAACTGTCTTTTTCAGGATCAAGCGTGCTTTTCTGATTGAAGAGCAGAAGATCGTCGTTAAGGTGCTCAAGGCACAGGCACAGAGTCAGAAATCAAAGTAAAATGTGTTTGTACAATGAAAATAAAATGGTAGAAAAACTTCTCGTTTTACTGTCTGTGGAATCCTGTGTTTACATAGTCATGTTTTTTAGAATAAGTTAACATTTTAAGTTTTACATTTTGAGAGCAATTTAATTTTCCAGATTAGTTATATCTATAGCAGTGTTTCTCCATTATTTTAATTCCAGGAATGGAAGAAACCCCCCCCCCCCCCCTTACATCTTTCATCTGTTCAGAAAATTGACCACACCTAAAAAGGTGTAACTCAAAGGGTTTCTTGCATTTGAGAAGGACTGATCTCTGGAGAGACAAAGGGTTACTATTCATAGTGCGGTTTTGTGACATGAAGACAATGATTGCCAATCAAGTATTTTCTAAACTACACGTTCTGCCCATTGGACACTTTTGGAAAACTAAAGCTAATTGTTAATGAGTTATATTTAAAAAAATAAAATAAAAGCTCTTTCAGTAAAGTACAGCTCAGTGGTTTATTTCGGATATCTTTTATCCATTAGTGGAATGAACCCAGAACCTTCTTGTTGTGAACAAGAATGGATGGGTATCTTTAAGAACGAAATAAAGTATTTTATAAATAAAAAAACTCGCGAACGCGTTTGAGTTTGGAACGCGATGACGTCAAGCATTGGTTGTACTTCCGGGACACGTAATCACAGCTGCAGGAACTGTGCAGAGGGAATATTCATCTTTATTCCCCAGAACCATGGAGGCTCTGTACAGTGTCCCCTTCTCCGTGCTGGAATGCCCCAACATCAAGCTGAAGAAGCCGTCCTGGCTGCACATGCCGTCTGCCATGACCGTGTACGCGGTGGTCATTGTCTCATACTTTCTCATCACTGGAGGTAAACGATGCTAAGCTATGCTAACTACAGTGCACAAGTATCCGGTATTTGGCAGTAGCTCAGTCAGTGTTACACTTTTAGCTTACATTAAATGTCAGTGCAAACCATGTATTTATTACTTTGTTTCTTATTATTCACTCTATAGTTTAAAACAACACTAGTAGGCTCTTTGCTAGCACCTACAAGTCTGCCAATATATTCGATTGCTTCCTTTCTGTATTTCAATTCAGTGTAAAACATGTTTGGAAAATATATTTTTCTTTTATAGGAATTATATATGATGTTATTGTTGAGCCACCCAGCGTGGGATCAATGACAGATGAACATGGTCACCAGCGGCCCGTAGCTTTCCTGGCATATAGGTAAAACAAATGAATGGAGCTACATCCTGGATTCAACTGTTCAAACATGAACTAACGTGGTTTTATTTTCACCTATTCTCCAGAGTAAATGGACAGTACATTATGGAGGGACTGGCCTCCAGCTTCCTCTTTACACTGGGAGGACTGGGCTTCATAATACTGGACAGATCCAATGCACCAAACATTCCCAAACTCAACCGCTTCCTGTTACTGTTTATTGGGTTTGTGAGCGTGCTCCTGAGCTTCTTCATGGCCAGAGTGTTCATGCGCATGAAGCTGCCGTAAGTTATTAGTAACGTTTTGTCACACAGTTTTATATATTTCAAATTATAACATTGTTTTGGTTGTTTTTTGCAGAGGATACCTGATGGGATAAAGCCTACACACAAAACAAGACCACTTTTGATTATGATTTAGTACTGGACTGACCTTAGCTTTGGATATAAAGGCACTGATTATGTGACTATGACGTGTGAAAGTGCAAAGAGCGGTGATATCCATGAGTATGTTAAATTTGGGGGTTGATTTGAAATTGAGCCAATTGACCTCAATCTGACTCCTTCTGAAATGCAGTCTACACATTATTTGTATGGAATTCATTGTAATGCTTTTGAAGTTTTGTATGAGGTGAATTAAATCTGGTTTTCACAGTTGGTGTTTTGGTGTATTTCCAAAAGAACCCACTACTACCTTCACACTGATTTCTGATCTTGGATTGGATTTCTATGGCCTGCAGAGCGCTACAGCTGTTGTCAGGGGCTCAGAAAAATGTACATTAAAACAACTCTGCATGGAATCTAAACTTAGAAGAAACGTAGAATGTTGTCGCACAGTTTATTCTAAATAAAATAAAACTTAAAATAACATTAATTGATAAACACTATGCTCAAAGCAGAAGTTGTACTTCGGGGCTGGAATGTCCGAACAACCCGCTGACTTAAAACAACACAGGGTATTTGTTATTTATGACACTGTTGTTTTACAAAATATTAAACACCATATCTGACCCTGTAATTGTCATAAATACTTATGTTTATGCAATAGAGAAGTAGTTAGATTTATCTTGTCACCAGCTTCTCATGAATGCTTTTGATTTTGGGCATTTGGAAGATTATGTAGAGTTTCCATGATCACGTGAAAGCACCATCTGTGAAGACTGCCATGTCCTGAGACAACCTTCTTTTCCTTTTTCTTCTTTCCTAAACGAGTGGTGGTGGGTGGAGATACCCACGGTGCAGATTGGCAGCCTCATTTCCCAGGACAGAGACAACAGAACCACCACCACACAGAGGACATGAGAGAATAACATTTAAAGGACCTGCCATTCATGATAGAAACCGTCGTGACAAAGGTTGTGATGAATGGCTCCCAGCAGATGGCACTCTTGCGTTTTGCAATAAAAAACTTCCAGTAAAATATGACATATAATTTTTAATACAAACAATATAATTTCACGTTCCATACATTGACTACATCTTAAAAAGCAGCCATTCTGCATTTTGTATCATGCTTTATAATATATTTAATAGTCTATTCAATATTTTACATCTATAAATAATTAGCACCCTTTTAATAGCATGAAAATCTTTTTTATGCTGTTTGAATTACGAAAAATATCTATGATCAGCATTACCACAATGATGTTGGCATTTTTTACATGTTCCCATTCAAAGCAGCTTTATATTTTGATCCGTTCGTTGAGGCGAGGAGATTCGCTCTTGTATTTGCTGTAGACTTTCTTGTGATCCTGGTTTTCATCTAATATCTGTAACAATAACAGACATGAGAGGAGGAAGCTAGTCTTGAGTTGGAGTCCACACTTCATCTTACCTTTCTCTGAGTCCCTTCATTGTTCATATTTAGATTACTTGTCATCCCTAATTCTTCTTCAAGTTCTGAAAAAGAATGTCACATAATTTTTTTAATCATATTATTTTTGTGTAGCCCTGAATCAGCAGTCGTCTATGAGTTTCTCTTGATGATTCACCAACAGCAGATCAGAGAACCATACAGTGCCAACACAGGATATGCAATAATAAAAAGAAAACACATAAGAGCCAGGACATTTTTGACCAATGTTCATAAATGTCTGTAGACCCTTATGCATCGGCTACTCAAAAAAAAGTGAGAAACCCCAGGGAGACCCACTTTGAATGAACGAGGGATCCACTACCGACAGCCAGGCCATAGATCCAGGACTCAATAATTTAGGATCTCACTCAGTGTATGGTACTAGATACAAGATATATACCAAAACAATATCTGATACAGACCTGTGAGAATTTGGTCAATCTTTTCCACCACAAAGTCTACGTCTTCCTTGGTGAAGCACAGAGGCGGCTTGAACTTGAGGACATTTCGATGAGGGCCGTCTGCGCTCAGGAGGATATGCTGCTCTTTCAGCCTGGAGAGAGGATGGGAAGTCACCACAATCCGCCCACTACACAGTATAATCGCAGAACATGTTTTTCCCACAAAGATTGCAGATAAAATAATGAAATTCGACGCACAGCTAAACAGAACAGAAGCTTCGTACCTGTAAATGACTTCCTGAGCTTCGGCTGTAGCAGGGGTTAATTTGAAGTGGTCTCTCACCAGCTCCACACCAACAAACAGACCACAGCCCCTGCAGAAAAGCATATGTTTTAAAACTGAGAGCCAGGAATAGTACTGTGTTCTCAAAGTAATCCATCATTGCTCTCAAAACCATTTCTTATTGTCTGTCTGTAGTTTTCACATGGCTTCTGTCACATCTTTAGATCAGACTTTACGGACAGAAACATGAAAAGGAGAGGACAACCCTCACTCAGCTCTCAGACCAATTCCTCAAATATGGACTCACAGGGCTCGTTATGACAAGTACCACTGTACAGCAGAAAAGTTTAGTCAGCCACCAATTGTGCACTGAAAAAAGAAGAGAGATGCCTTTAATTGTCATCATAGGTAAAACTCAACTATAAGAGACAAAAGATCCAGATAAATTTGGGGCTGTCGCTGGGAAACACTCTAAAAGAGATCTGCATGGAGGAATGGGCCAAAATACCAGGAACATTGTGTGAAAACCTTGTGAAGATAATTAGCAAATAATTTCTTTAAAAATCTATCAATATGATCATCTGGATTTTTTTCTCAATGTGTCTTTTATTGTTGAGTAATACCTATGATGAGAATTACAGACATCTCTCATCTTTTGAAGTGGAAGGACTTGCCCATTGCTGGCTCACTAAGTACTGTTTTATTCCCACAACATAAGTGATAAAAACGGCATGTTCTGGTCTGATTTACATTCACGGGACTCTTTCTGCAGGAACGAACAATATCTATTATTTATGTAACAAAAGTCAGGCACCCCTGCTTTGAATAATGTATAACCGGCGTGCTGAGGATGTCGCTCTGGTCTGGGTGTAAGTGCACAAGGCTCACCTGATATCTCCGATCAGTGGGTGTTTCTCCTTGTGTTCCTCCAGCATTTTGCACAGGTATCCCCCCACACGCAGCGCATTGCCTTGGAGATCCTCTTTCTCAATCACGTCTAGCACGGCCAGACCGATGGCACACGACACGGGGTTACCTCCAAACTGTGAAATTCAAAACCGGGTAACATGTGAACGGCCAGGTCTCAGGCTCTGCTCAGGCCTGCACCATTCAATTCAATTCAATGCATTATTATATACCCCGAAACATCTCAACAGTACTCGGCTCAGTGGACTTTACAAAACCGTCAAATTTTCCAGATCAGAGAATCAAACAGAAACACGTAGGAGGTCCATAAATGTTGTCAAATGTCGAGAATCATCACCACTGTCCTTACAACTTCCTGAATTGTCAAGGAAAAACATTCAACATGCGATACAGGAGGCTGGATCTTGGCTTAACTTAATGCGGAGGTACCTAGCTTTTTCTCTCTCAAAAAGATGATGCATATTTGTTTGTCTCAGAAAAAATAATCTTGTAAAAGTATGTTATGAGCAAATCAGATCACGTCATGTCTTCCTCCTAATCAAAGAGCTCTGTGACATATTTGGACGTATTTTAAAATGGTGTCCTAGTTTTGGACATTTTGCAAATTAGCCTTGGCTATTATAAATGTTGTAGTGTTTTGCATGTTGATTGTGTACATTTGTCCCAATTGAATGAATCAATAAAAATGAAAATAGTTAAAACTGGGGTACCTAACTTTCAAACAACAAACGGAACTGTATATTGCAATCCAGCCTGTCTTACCTGATGAAGACCTAATTGGTCGAAACACGTTGGTATCCCTCAATAATAACGGAAGTCAGTTGGGCCTCTGACCTTTTTTTTCTTCTATTATCAACACAACCCTTTAAACAATTTGGTTCTATCACATGCATGTATTTTTGGCCTCTTTCACATTTTTAAATCAGCTTTTTAAAAAGGAGACGACCATCTTCTCTCAGCCAATCAGCTCTCAGCCCAAAGCATCAAATAGTGACTCACAGGGCTGTTTTTTACGTGTATGCAAAAGATAACATGATTTATAATAAGGTGAAGAAAGACAAATTGTTCACAACATTTTACTTTCATAAGATTTGATGAGATTATAAAGAATTAAAGTTAGGTACCTCAGCTTTAAAGAAAAATGTAAGCTCAAGGAAGGAGTTGGGACTGTCTGTGTCATACAAACACATTGGTGACTTTCCCAGCCACAGCCCCAAAACATCACTACTCTAAAAGAGATCTGCATGGAGGAATGGGCCAAAATACCAGCAACACTGTGTGAAACTTTATAGGAAACCATTGACTTTACTTATTGCCAACAAAAAGTATACAACGTATATATCTCACCCGTACAGCCCTATGCATAATTGTCTTAATATCAATGGGTTAATTTTATTGTATATAATTTTGGGATGAAGAATACAGTATATATTGCTGTTGTCACCAATACACGTACAATAATATACAAGGAGTGCTTACTGTATTAAAATATTCCATTCCAGATTTCATGAAGGCCTCTGCCACCTCTCTCGTCGTGACCACGCAGGACAGAGGGTGTCCGTTTCCAATCGGTTTCCCCATAGTCACGATGTCCGGCACAAAATCCTCTCCTTGAAGCTGAAAGGCCCAAAAGTGGCTCCCGACTCGGCCAAATCCGACCTGGACCTCGTCGGCGATGAAAACCCCTCCAGCGTTCCGCACACGCCTGTAGGAAAAAGAAACACGAAAACTTCTTCAGCCATACACGTGTGAAAAATGTCAAAATGATGAATCCTCAGGTACATACTCAGCAACCTTTTGGAAGTAGCCCACGGGGGGAATGACCTGCCCACCACAGCTCTGCAGAGACTCAGCTATGAAGGCGGCGATCTGGAGAAAAAGCAAGTTTAGATGAAATGTATTTAAAGCAGTTGTCTTGTTTTATACAGCATTTTGAGGAGTACAGTTCACGAGGTGCTGTACAAATAAACTTGCCTTGTCTTGCCTTCGGGATATTAATGGTGGAAAACAGCATATATACATATATACTGTACATACATACAGCTCACAAAATACTTACTGTATTCAAACTAATGTATCATTTCATAGAGGTCACATTTCTATGAAGCTAAGAGGTAGTAGTAGTCTTTATCTTTAATTACTAGTTGTGCAATACAAAAAAAGAAAAATAACATATATACACAATTTGAGTAGGTAAAAGTAAAACTTATGTTTCCTACCCCTTATTACTACATTATCTTTCTTTTACAAAAGTTCAAATGATTTAGTTAGATTTACAGCCAGACATTTATCCAACATTAGACATTTATCTTAAATATAATTAACACTTATTACATAAATAGTCATATTTCAAAGGCAGATTAAACACCAGTGAAAGGGTCTTGTTGTCGTTACTATTTCTACTCAAACATTATTGTATGTGAGCCCCACATAGTGCCGTGCATTAAAAACAGTGGGTCGAATGAGACCAGATGTGGTCAGTGAGCAGAAGCCCCCACTCAACCACCCCCGCCCCCAACTTCCCTAACCAATGGAAATGTAGGAAATGTTTGTGTCCTTTGCTCGCTGTGTGATGCATTAAAAAACAAGGTTTAGAGTCTGCTAGAGGGAGGGGCGGAGCTATGATTTCAGGAAGTAAAATTCCCCATTCAATATCCCTGGAGTTTAATATATTGTATAATAATGCATTGGTTGTTAATTCACTCCATACACAGTGGTGATAAACTACTACTGCAGCCAGAGATGCCCTGGGGCGTACTGGCAAGTGCATGACAATCAGTGTGTGCCATTGACACCTCAGACCACCCACCGGCCATTCACACACACACACACACACACACACACCAGACTCACCAGATTCTAGACAATGTGGGTGAAGTGCCTAAGGATACAACAACAGTTGGCACCTCTCCCATCACAGTACTAACCAGGCCCTGCCCTGCTTAGCTTCAGATATATAACAGAGTCTGGCTTCCACCTGCAGGTCGGACCACAAATTCCAAACCGGAGGCTCACTGGCTGTGAGCTAATTCTGACCATGAAGGTGATATTGGATCATTTCAGAAGGAAGCACCATATTTCAAGGCACACTAACGTGCCACGGCCCACAGGTTGACAAACACTGGTCATATAACAGAGATGATACACAATAGTTACACAAACACTGAACAATGTACCTTTCTTCCTTTGTCTTCAGCTTTGTGGATCAGGTCTTGGACGTCGTCTGCGTACGCTGTGGCGGGGTCCGGGTGGTCTCTCCTGTACTTCCCTCTGTACACGTCTGGACTCGGAGCCTGTTCACAGAATCAGGACAAAGTACATGTGTGAGTGACATGACAAATCATGGAATGTGAATGAAATGTACCCAAACCTTGCCTAAGGACACAACAACATTCTGTCACACCTGGTATTCCCAGAACTCTCAGTACTAACCCGGCTCTGAGGCTCAGAGATCAGCCTTTCACATGAAGACTTTTCACATTTGTTACAGCAAAAAGTCCATAAATTATTACTTGACATGAGAAAAAAAATCTGTTCAGGCTCCTGTACAGATGGTTACAGGAGCCCGTACATGTGTGGAGCTGCTGTTTGGGGCGATGTCTGTTTACACTGATCTAAAAAATGGCTTTGTGTTTACACTTTTATATGTTCTAATCCCCGGTTTTAATTGCATCACTTAAAATAACTTCACAGAACATGTTTGTAGATTTGATCCTGTTTGCTGCTTCCCAAGGGACTACAGTTGTAAACTAAGTTGTAACTGTAGCTGATTCTGGCGCATTTACATTACATTCATGTGGATTAAGTCAAACATTTCAAAATAATAATAAAAACAATAAAATGCCTTATTCCATATACCTCATGTAGATACTGTGAGCTGTTGTATGAACACAAAAAAACAAAGCCACAGCGTTTTGCTCAGAAATCAGTTGGAATGATAATAATACTTGTTGACAGTCACTCCCATATCCCTCGCATAATCTCACATTCTTTTATTGTTTGTGTAATTTTTCAAAACCACTTCTCCTGTCAGTCAGATGACAATAAGTCCATTTGGTTTAATTGATTCAGAGCAGACAGACAAATAATATGGGCGTTATCAAGAGCCAGTCAGACGGCCTGCACAAGAACAGTGTGTGCCCAGGAACCTACAGCAGCACGCAGGGAGGGGGGAGGGGGAGGAAAGGGGGGAGGGGGAGGAAAGGGGGGGGGGGGGGGGGGGGTCACTGGTGCTCACTGGTGCTGGTGCTTACTGGTGCTCACAGGTGTTCTCTCTAGGAGTCACTCACCACATGCACACAGGGGTTCATCTGGTACTCTGGCACCTGGTTGAACTTGTACGGACTGATGTCGATGAGGGATGAGACGTGGCCGTGGTACGCACTGCACACACACAGAGAGACACACACGTAAGAGAGAGACACACACACACACAAACACATACATAAGAGAGAGAGAGAGAGAGAGAGACATACACAAACACACACATACACAAAAGAGAGAGAGACACAGACACACGTAAGAAAGACAGTTATGAACACGCACACACCTGTACAAAAGAGGGAGAGACAAGCACACACATACATGCATAAGAAGGACACGCACACAAACACACACACACACACATGCACATCCACAAGAGAGGCACGCGCACAAGCACATATACATAAGAGAGAGACAAACACACATAAGAAAGACGCACAAGCACACACATACATATACTATACAGAAGAGGGAGAGAGACAATCACACACACGTGCATAAGAGAGACACGCACACTTGCGTAAACACACATACATGAGCGATAGACAAACACACACATAAGAAAGACAGCCACGTACAAGCACAAACATACATACATAAGACACAAACACACACACACATGCACATACATAAGAGAGACACGCACACATGCAAAAACACACATACATGAGAAAGAGACACACACACAAACACGTAAGAGCTACACGCGCACATGCACATATACATAAGATAAAGAGACAAACGCACACACACATGCATAAGAAAGACACGCACACACATACTGTACATAAGAAAGACACGCACACGCATACATAAGAAAGACACGCACACCCGCATAAACACACATACATGAGAAAGAGACACACACACACAAACACGTAAGAGCTACACGCGCACATGCACATATACATAAGATAAAGAGAGACAAAAGCACACGCACATGCATAAGAAAGACACGCACACACATACTGTACATAAGAAAGACACGCACACGCATACATAAGAAAGACACGCACACCCGCATAAACACACATACATGAGAGAGACACACACACACACACACACACACACAAACTCACACGTAAGAGAGACAAGCATACAAATGCACACATAAAAAAGACACACCCACACACAAGCATAGACATACAAACACACACACACACACACACACAACGCATATATAAGACCTGGGAAGTGGGCCAGAAGACATTTGAACATGATTTATGAGTGTCTGTTCTTAATTGAATACTCTGCGGTTTAGCGAGAAACAGTACAAAAAGTAAAATCTGATTTGTAGATGTGACCCGTTATCTGGGGACACATGCAACATTTCAAATTCAAAGGTTACTGTCCACAACATTTTGTAAACAAATCAGACCACAAAATGCTGCCTTTATCTTATTGGGTAACATTTGATTATTTGCATACTGAGAGCTGATAGGCCGAGTGAGTTCTCTTTCTCTCTTGTGCTCTCTTTTCTATCTTTCTATCTAAAACAAAGGATATATGAAGTTTTGAGAGCATGGAACTACTGTACTTAAACCCTTGTGCTACCCTAGGGGTAAAAATTACCCGCCACAGTAATTCAAATTAGGCACTTTCAGACCCTAAATGAAGCTGTTAAAAAGTCTCTAAATGACCCAGGGCTGGTCAAGCTGGGAATAATAATCAAGATTCAGCTAAAAAAAAAAATTATTAGGGTATTTTTCACTACTGTGGCGGAGTCAATTTGACCCAAATTCTATCCGCAGTCCTGGACATACAGCAGGATTAGCCATAGATAGTGGGAGAGTGTTTTGTGGCTGACTTCTGCAGGGTGATGACGTCGCTGTGGCCGGTGTACTGGCGGGCGAGGCGCAGGGCCAGGTCATTGGCTTCGGAGCTGAAAGTTTAAAGGACAAGAGTTACTGTGAGTTACTGTGAGTTACTGAGTGACCACAAAGCACACATGACAGCAGCAGCGGAGGGCTCCCAGCACCAGGGCCCACCAGGTCACGTTGTATGACTTATTACAATAACATGTAATAAGTGTATGGAGCTTTTGCATTTAAAAGTACTAGTCCTTTAAAAAAGAAAACACAACAAAAATCTATGAATCAAACTCTTAAAGCCTTGCCTAAAACTTCTGGATATTAAAAAGGCAAAAATATATGCACAAAAATTCATGTAGTAATTGAACTACACTACGGAGAGTTCACATTTCTATGGAGCTAAGAAGTGGGCGGAGCTTTCTTATCAGGAAATTCACCAAAATCTTGAAGCTGGTGCGTGTCCCAGGCATAGACTGTTTATATTAACGGATGTAGTCACGCCTATCTCCGCCGTTCTAACTAATGGGCCAAAAATTGGGCTCTCAAGGGGTGATTCAAAATGGCCGCGGGGGCTGGAAAATGTGAAAAAACTCATCTGCGCATGCGTCAGCCGGCACGAGCCCCATTCATTTAAACGAGTGACTTCAAAAATTCACAGCGATTAAACTAGACCGGTCCAAAAAAGTTCACCCCCCTCAGCATTGACACACGGAACGGAGCTTTGGGTCCATCCTGTAAAGGTGTTTTCGAGAGGTCAGAAGATGCTATATGTTAGCATTGGCTAATTCTTATTCCGGGTCCACCCCCATCGGCCCGGGGTGGTATTGCAAGCATGTCAGCGCACGTCATTTTGGCCACTTTTGAACCTGGGACCCGCCCCCACTGGTCCCAACAGAAAAAGTCTTGGAAAGGTAAAAAGTTGTCAACAAATCAGAGACCGCAACAGCTCATATTTTGCATAATGGTACAAAAGAACACTGTGAGTCTCTGTTTGAGGGTGGTCCTGTATTTTGAACTTTTCTATCCGAAAAAGCACAACCACAGATGTGACAGAAGCCAAAGATACTGGTGATAGAAGCAAACTGTTTTAAAGCCAGAAAATAGCGACATTATTGGGTTTTTTTGTGGTTTGAAAGTTAGGTACCTCAGCTTTAATAACATTGCAAACTAAATGTGCTTACAACAGCTTACTTATAGAGTTAATATAGCTTCTTTTAATACTTGCTAATATACGTGTCAGCTTTCTTCACCGATATTACGGGATATTATCAATGTGGCAATTTTCAAACTGTCTTAACCAGTAAAACCAGTGGGTAACCAGGCTGGGTAAATCTCAAATGAGTTTTAATGAGTCTGACATGTATTAATTTCATGGTGTAAGCTGAAATTCAGAAGTAAATAGACTTTTGAACAACCTCCCAATTTCCGAGTTTCACCTGTAACATAATTCCAATTTTGATTTTAACACTTGAGTCCCAGTGCAGTCAATTTGATGATTTTGATTTCTAAAGTGTAATTATTCAGCTCATGTACAGTTGTAGTCTTAATAACTGGCATTTTCCGTTTCTGTCTGTAAATCTATTTCTATGTCATTGTTTTTACATGTAACATTCTATGGCAGTTATAGATCCAGCTTTTCAACAAACTATTTTTCTAAGTTTATAACCAGTTTTAGCACTAATTAGGTAAAACATGACTAGATTTTAGGACTCCCAGAATTATGAAACTATACTACTCGCAGAGCCGTCATTTTGACTGTTCCCATTCAAACCAATGGAATTCTGAGAAATTCCCCCCAAAAATGTTTTTCACCAGATAAGTGATTTACATGGTATTTATTTGTACTTAATCTTAAGTGCTAAAACTGGTGGATATAATTTTAAATGGGCTACTGTATATGCACGGGGAGCCGTGACGTCATTTCCTGTTAACGCAGATCAGCCCGTTCACTTCCTGCCTATGCTATTCTATGGCATTTAGGAGAGTTTTAGTGACGTTTTTTTAGTAATTAGATACATTCAGCTGTGAGACTGACACAAAAGTGTCGCTGTGCTTTCTCTTTGAGGTAGAGCTTTGACTGTGGCCACAATCGATTTTTAAACTTTATAAAAACACAATGACAGCACAATCAAAGAGCACTGCTGTGTCCCAAAAATGCCCAGTCTCTTCACAGTTTAATTCCCGCTTGAGCATTATTTGGGAAACTCGTGTAAACCACTGAAACTCAAGCCGTTTCCCGCGAACAGGAAGTGAGGTGGGGCTTTAGCTAAAACCCGGAAGTGGTGCATGCATAGAGCCTATACAGTACAGCAGCATCTAACTGCTAACTGCTGTCAGTAAACAGTTGGTTGCTATGGTAACTAGGACTGAGTTTCTTTGTGTATGAATTGTGCTTTACAAATAGACGTACCTTGCCTACTCACATTACAGAAATAAAAGATAATGTAATCATAATAATTACATAAATAAATGAAATATAATAGGCCTATTTCACGAAGATGTTACGAATGCGGAAGTAAAGAATAGCTGAGTTAAACAACTTCCGGTCCGGTGTTTTGACAGCGGTAGAGTGAAATGGATTCCAAATGTTTTTGTTTTTATAAGAGTTTGCGAAATTTGCCCCAAATGTCTATGGAGATGTTTCCCAGATAGCCTCTTTTATGTCGCTTACAAGCAGCTCAAAGCTTGAGAAGGGGTATAAGTTGTTTGTTGAAAACTACGTGTTTAACTATGAAGGTAAGTCACGCTTCACAGTGTGTTGTTGGGTTTTTATCTTATGTCAAGTCTTTTTCCTTTTTACCTGACGTTGGTGCTAACTATAAGTAAAATAAATAAAACGTAATCTGTATGAACCTTTCTACTGTCTGTAAACATTTTAGGCTTGTCGCAGAGCTAACATTAGCATAACGACAGCACAACCCAATGGTTTTAATGGCCACCAAACTACAAAGTATGAATACTCTAGAGTCTAGACAGTTTTATCTAATAAATCCACCACTTGAGTGATCGTTGTTTGAAAACATTAGCTTGTAATTAGGATAAAAGCCAACGGCTATATTACATTATTTCTTAGATAGGCTGGAGAAATTGCAGCAGGAAGGCCAGAAAGAATAGTTTGGTAAATTACGTTGATATGACTTTATCTGTCACGACATGTGTATGTGACTATTTGCCTTAATGTCATTTTATGGTAGCAGGCTCTTAAATGGCCTAATCCAAAAAATTTGCAATATTCAGGTGCTGTTTTTTCTTTTATTTAAAATGTATATAGTGTCAGAAATAGTTGGAGGAGAGGTGGCTGTTCGAGCCCATTGCCACAAGTCCATGAGGAAGCGTGAGCCACCACATTGCTTACATGTTTACTATATAATGCTGGCATGTTGTTATTAATAGCTAACTGCGGTTGCAGTTTGTTGTCATTCAGTTTATTTTATACCCAGTTGTTGCTGTTGCAACGAGTTCTGCTTTCATCCTGTTTTCACTTGTGACTCTTGTTATGTTGTGCCAGGTGATGTCTGCTTTATGACTTATTACTTTTTCATTCCAGATCACATTACAATCTGGGATAGTTCCAGCCGTGGTCATGTCAACCAGCTGTTCTTGTGCTGCCGGAAAGATTTTGTGCAATCATCTGGTGGCTCTTCTGTATCAGAGTGCACACTTCAGCACGCTGAAGCTGCCAGTGGTTCCAGCTGATCTGTCCTGCACTGAAGAGCTGCAGACCTGGCATAGACCACGAACCCAGGTTAATCCTAATCATGGATATTTTAATGAGGTGGAAAATAAAAGCTATTTAAGTTAACTGTATTATTGTATACAGGGGATCAAGCCAGAAGCGGTGTCGGAAATGATTGTGAGCAAACCAAGGCTCAAGAAAGCAACCAAGGCTGTTGTTAAATCAACCCTTTATCCTGCACATTCAGGTAATTTACAATATTATAAAAACCTTATACCATGAAACATTTAATCTTACAACTATATGTTTGGCTTATAGTTGTAAGATTAACTATAGGACAAGTTATAGTTAATCTTACAACTATATTCTAGTCTATTCATTGGACTATGAATGGAATAAGGTTAGATTATTTAGCAGATTAAGTGATTAATAACTAATTGTATTGTTACTTGAAGCTTTTAAGACTAATTTCTGTATTCTATTTTTGTCAATTGGATCAATCCATACCTGGCTTTGAACTAAATTGGCTAATGTGTCATAGGTCCTCTCCCTGATCAGCACTTGATGACAATTGGTGAGAAGCTAAAACACATACAACCCCGATTGGGAATCTGCAAGATTCTTTCTGGCCTTGAGGAAATGACAATGGTGGACTCCAAATTTGGTCTGGTGCCTCATGGATCTGTGCTATCCTATCAGTATCCTGCAAAAGACACCGGTGGATATGTCAAGGATCTTGGTGCTCCAGACTTTCCTTCGCTGCCAGTTGAGGGCTATTCATTCAAAAGTGATCATGTGTTCGTACCTACGTATGCACAATCCGTCCACATGGAGAGCCTACAGGTGACCGCAGCGTTATCTACAGCCATAGAGGCACAGACCAGGGGGCAGTCAAACAGCCCAGTGTGGTTTGAAGCCCGCCGCCCTAGACTGACAGCCAGCAGATTTAGGGAAGCCTGCCATGTACGAGGTGAGTCTACAGCGAGATCTTTGGCGTGCCGTATTCTCAGAGGGAACATCCAGACTGCTGCAATGAAGAGAGGGCTCAAACTGGAAGAAGGCATATTGAAGATCTATGCTGAAAACGGGAACCTGTCTGTCTATCCTTGCGGCTTCATTGTACATCCAGATGCCCCTCACCTTGGAGCCAGTCCTGATGGCAGGGTCTACGATCCCTCTGAAAATCCTCAATTTGGTCTCGTGGAAGTCAAGTGCTGTGACACCAACACCATTTCTGAGGTAAAGCACTTGACTAAAGATCTCTGTGTCAAGAAAAGCCACAAGTACTACTGGCAGGTACAAGGTCAGCTGGCAGTCAGCGGGCTAGAATGGTGTGACTTTGTGACAGATACAGACACACAATTAACAGTACAAAGGATCTGGAAGGACAACGACACAATTAATGTAATGAGGCAGCTACTTGACCAGTTCTATTTCGAAACTTTTATACATGTCCTTTTAGGGGAAAGTGAGCGTTGATTTCTGTTCAGGGTGCGTTGAGTTGTCTTTTTTTATTCTTTAGTACTATTATAGAATAGATTCATGTGACATTAACAATCCAAGTGAATTTAATTTGAAACTGAAGTTGTGCAACAATTATTTTATGTGTCAAATATGTATTAGATTTATGTGGGGCAGGTTTGGGTTCAGTTCTTTTCCCATATTTTGTCTTGGTTTTGTTCTGATAATGTAAATGTAATGATGTAAATATTTTAAGTAATAGCTCATTGTAAATAACAGCTCAAATAATTGAAACTTGTTCCTTATGATTTATCACTATTATTTTTCACTGTAAATAAATGTAATTATTTGTCAAATGTCCTCTTGTGAAAGGCAATGATTACATTTTTGAAGTAAAAGTTAACACAAATACTGAATGTCTATGGTTATCTTTTACTATACACAGATTTGATAGGATAGTGTACATACAATCACATTCTGTTTTGGACAAACAAGTTAAGGCAAACACGAGTGGCACAATTGATGCAAACAAAACTGCAATTAGCATATCAAAGTCCTATAAGTACAACTGTTGATTAGGTAATATGTTTAATTTTACCTTTGAAAGAACACTGAAATTAACATCTGGTATTGCTATGTTTATATCATATGAGCTGAATTTGTACTCTCTTCCCCCCCCCCAAAAAAAACAAAAAAACAAAATGCAGCTTCGGTGCAATACAAGTTAAAACAAAGACACAACATCACACTGGCTTGTCATTTTTTATATCCAAAGGTCCTTGATAGTGGGTCAGCAGGCAACAAACTGCCCACAGCTGGTTGACGGTGCCAGTCAAGGGACAGCGGCACAACACAGTCCCAAATGTGGTACTCCTTCACTCTTCGTATTGCCCTCTCCACCAGCACTCTGAGGCGAGCAATTGCCTGTGTTTTATGGGCATCAGCAGCAGACAGTTGTGTTTTAGTTTTGAAAGGAGGTATGATTAGGCTCGCGCCAGTTTGGGCCAACAAGTCCTCAATAACAAAACCCTTGTCAGCCATTACTTCATCCCCACAACTTAGCAGTTGGAGTAGGCCAGATCTCATAGTCAATTCTTTGTCTGAAATTGAACCAGTGTAGAGCTTGGACACAAATGTGACAACTCCACAGGGAGCAATGGCAATCAGGCCCTTGAAAGTGTTGGTGTTTTTATAGTTGGAAAACGTTTCTGATTGTAAGGTGAGAGATGCTGGTACCTCGCAACGCACTTCAGTACAATCTACAATCACACGTACATTGGGGCAGTACTGGCGAAATTTGTCTGGCATTGTTGCTTGAACTTGAGCTCGCGTCATCCAAATCGGCTGTGCCCCAAGAACTTGAAACAAGTAGTTTGCCCAAGTGATGATGACACGGCTCACTGTCGAGAGGCTGACGTCAAATATGGAAGCTAGCACTTTTTCTTTGAGTCCAGCTGCAATTCGGCAAAAGAAAAGAAAACACTCATCAATCAGAGGCAGTTTACGTTTACGATAACCAGGGACCATGTTCTGTGCCCTGGACCAGTAGACCAGCGTACATGCTGATGGGTGCACAGATTCCCAAAACACCATGAAGATCTCCTCTGATGGAAATCGGGTATAAAAGCGAAATTCACTATCAGAGGCACAAAAGCGCTTGCATAAAGGCTGCTTCTGTTGCAGTGTCATCTCAGATATTTGTAATTGTAGCTTCAGCAGTTGTGATTCCAGCCTCTGATTTTCTTCTACCAGTGCATCAATTGATCCTAGAAACAACCACAAATATAGCATTAATTGAAAAGAAACACAAAAACATGTATCAACATAAGCCATCTTGGCCAGGTATAGTTGTTCTTAAAAGGGTAACACTTAAACATAATTTAAACAACAATAATAATGAGTGTGTGGTGTGAAACAGCTATAATACAATGTAATCCCCCCCCCCCCCCCCCCCTCCCCCCTCTATTTTAAATGAATGGTCAATAGAATTCCCTTGAATAGGTATCATCCACTGAAGAAACACTAAGGGCTGCTTTAACAAAATCATATGAAAGTCAATCAGCAGCAGGAGTGGCTGGCTAAATAACTATGCTAAGCTCTGGCCAAGTCTGTGCTTCACTGTAGGGCTGACTTGAGCTCAGTGTGTACAATGACAAGGATCACTATTTTGTCATGTCTCAAACTATGGTGGCCAATGCTTATGTATTTAATAGATAATAATAGCTAAAAGGTGGGTCAAAACATTGTTCATAAACATTGCATTGCTTCATCTCATCACGCCTGAAAAGCAATCTGCTGTTTTCCCACCATTCACCAAAACAACCATTAAATATTGCGGAGATAAACAATAACAGCGATCCTCCTTATAATTTTGTGACCTTGAAATTTACATTCAATAACAAAATTCAGGACTCATTTATTTCAAACGGACAAGTCATATCTGCCAGGTACGGATACCCCCTACTAAAACTTGCCAAAAGGCTTTACAATTTGTTATAGCTGTTTCACAAACTCATAAGAGGGTAAAAACAAACCTACCAGGTGGGGGAGGAACAGCATAGTCGTGATCAGCAGCAGCATCAAAGCCTTTCTCGCCTTCATTAGTGGTTGTTTCTTCTCGGATATTGACGCACAGTCTCTTGCTAGCTCGCTCATATACAGATGTGCGATTTGCGACATTAAAGTTGTTCCAGGCAAATTTGGATGGAATTACTCCCTTCTTTAGACGCCGACGACCCATTGGTGTGACATAAATATCATCTTCCAGAAAATGAAGACTGCAAACATAGGTGCAACCATGACGAACTGTAAAAGTAGCCCCCTCATCTCTTCGGATTGCTCTTACCCAGAGCAATCGCGTGCATTCCTCCGTTGGAAATTGGTGGAAACTAAGGTACGGCTGTGACTGTGTGTTGGTTTTACACTGGGGTACACAACACCAACACTTCGAGGTAGTTTGGGCTTTTCTTTGCGCCATCACCGCTGCTGTCGTTAGCTACCGGAAGTTGTTTAACTCAGCTATTCATTTACTTCCGCATTCGTAACGTCTTCGTGAAATAGGCCTATTACATAAAAACGGGGCGACAGTAGCTCAGTTGGTGGAGTATTGGCCTTCAGGCCTGAAGGTCGTGGGTTCAATTCCCTCCTCTACACATTCTCCACCGACTCCCACTGATGACTGCTGTCGTTGTGTCCTTGGGCAAGACACTTACAGAAGCTATACCCAATATTTTTTCTAAGTAGTTCATAAAAATGCTTTTTACTACATACAAGTTGTATCATAATACATCATTTAATTGAAAACTTGAGGTCATTGATTCAGCTGAGTATGAATTACAAGCAGTGAAAAGTGCTGAGTAGAGTCTGAGCGGGCCGCTCTTTCTCCTCCGCTCACAGAACGAGCAGCGAACAGCCTGCGTCCTCTAGCCTCTACAGCGCTGCTTAAAGTGGTTCTCACCCCCGCTCCTCGGAGCTTACGTTACTCACATTTCCTGTTCAAATCTTCCTCTAAATGGGCGTAGCCTGGAGGACTAAAGGGGGCGTGAACGAGACTGGGCCGTTTACATTGCTCTGGGCGGGGGCTGCTGACGTCAGGTCCAACTTGCAGACGTCAGGTCCAACTTCTGTGCCAGTGTTGGCGCCAGATTCAAAATTCAAATGTAGTAATACAGGTCGCCAGCAGATGGCGCCTCACAGACGGTTTTAGGCAGAAAGTCTAACTTTCAACTAATTTGCACCAAAGTGACAAGATTATGACCAGGATATGTAGACAACACTATTGGACACTCATTTATACCGTTTATCAGCAAAAAAAAGTGGATTTGAGGGTGAGTTGTCCTTTAACACCAGGGCTTCGACTTCAAAATTCGAATATAATTCTAAAATAAAAAAATGATGAACAAAATAATTGAATAAAAAAATGTGAACAAATATTAGACAACCCTTGTAATTCGAAATGTATTTAATGACTGCAAATAAAATAGTTAGCTCCCAAAGGTTTCACCGGGACGTGCTAGGCAGGTAACAGCTAAGCTAGCTAGTTGTTTCATGGTAACTTCCGGGTTTTTCGCAATCGCTTTTTGTCACATTGAAACAGTATTTTTGTCATGAAAACGTTAACATCAAATTCTGAAATCATCCGTGCATGTGTGTTAAGGATGTATATGTATACTGTATTGTCCGATTGACGTTTAATGGTGTTGATTGATAGATATGTATTTGTTTATTGAGCGTGGCTAGCTCCGTTGGCTTCTCTACACAGACAAGAGTGTAGTGACAGGCGCTGATAGCTTGTTCTTGCAGAGTAATGTTAGTATTTTACACACCTGAATTACAAACAGAGGTTGCATTGGAGCTTCGGTCATTATTGGTTTGAGAGTTCTGTTATCAAGAAAAAATGATCGGAAGAATTGCTGCTGCTGCTTTGAGGAGCTCTATAACACATTATAATTAAATATTAGAATATATTCTAATGTTTTAAATTAATACATTCGGACGCGAAACTAGCGGTATTCTTTTACTTATATATTGTGTTAGCAGTGCGTTACTTTAGTGCCATTTCATCAGTGATTGTTGCACAGCTTACAAGAAGTTGCGCTAATGCTAATGTTAGCATATGTATCAGATCGCAAATAAAACTAGGTGGCTCTGTGTTATGAGAGCGTAGGGGAAATGAGAAGCCATTGAGCGAGTTGGAGGGCGGTGCTAAACATTCAAACATTGCAGAAACGGGTATAGCGCCTTTAACCCCACTTTGCCCAAAGCCCCCACTGAAAGATCAAGGCTATGCTCACACTCAGAGAGCAGCCGTCCTCCTGTGGACTCACCACCTGCAGAGGGTCAGTGAGGGGCTGGTGCTATGAGACTTGGGTGGCATCTCTGATTGCCACCCCCCTGACCCAGAAATGGATTAAAGGGAAGAAAATGGATGGATGGATAATTACATAAAAAGGCACAAAGTCATTAAAAGGCTAAAATTGTCCACAGACGTGTTGTACCGCGTTCTAAAGCCCTGGAGCTTCTGGAATTCAGTTGTTGACTTTATTTGTACATATTGTACTGTCTTGGTATTTGATTGTGTCACAAACTTCTGTTGACAGTGCTAATATAGCGTGTGAGACGGTAAACAAGTGTCATTCAGCCAACTTGATCCTGATGTCGGCCCCTGGACTAGTCTGGTGAACTAAAGTGGCCCTTTTACTAAAATGTTTGGACATCCCTTTGTTAATGTATAAAACAAGCATTTTTTTAACAGATTTTTTCAGAA
Source organism: Knipowitschia caucasica (assembly GCA_964034765.1). Classification (NCBI taxonomy): domain Eukaryota; kingdom Metazoa; phylum Chordata; class Actinopteri; order Gobiiformes; family Gobiidae; genus Knipowitschia; species Knipowitschia caucasica. The sequence continues at coordinate 11,792,592 of OZ035841.1, read as the reverse complement.
TCCTACTGATTTGCCTGGGAGCCCTATCGAAATCACTGCTCTGGGATTTCTACTAGTTTCAGACTTCTGGGAGTCAGAGTGTTAAGAAACAGCATTCTAAACACATGAATTAAGTTAAACCTTTGAATCGTTTTAATCTGTTTCACAGGTGTCAAAGTCCAGTGGCCCCTGAGATGATTTTAAATAATTATATTAAATAGCAGCATTGATGGTATTAGGCGACAATGGCATGTTCTCCATGACTAATTTTCTCAAGAAAACAACCATAAAATGTAATTCCATAAGAAATGTTAAGCCAACATGTAATTAGAAGTTAGTATTGTTATGTTAAGTTTTTACGTGTTTTTTTAGTCTTCAATTACATTTATTCTAAAGCCTGGTTCACACGGCAGGATATTTAGGCCGATTTAGACCCGATTTACCCCTTACGACAATCTTAAGAAACGCTCCGATTTCCGTAACAAAATCTTACAGATTATCCTGCCGTGTGTGGTGTGTTAAGACTGCACTCGTCGCTCGGAAGGACATCGGGACTGCTCCCGATCTCAAATCGGGGATATCCAACATGTTGGATTGTTTTGGCCCGATTTCTTGTCGTGTGTGGTGTCCTCCGAGGACAAGCGAGCGCGTTGCCATGACTACGGCGTGTAGCCAATAAGAAGACGAGGTGACAAGCCGGTGAGGAAACACCGGAAAAAAACCAAAACACAGCAGCATGGCTTTGACCATTGCCTTTTCTTTGGATTACGTGTCTTCTCTGTTAACAACAAACTGCACACTATCGCCACTGCATCCTCTTCGTCCGCCATGACTGTTTACTCTGAAGTCACGCTTGATCTCGAGAGATTTTGTGAGATTTCCGTCTGACCTGGGAATGCTCGGGGGGGGGGGTGTCGGTTCGTGTGTGATGTTTGTGGCTTGCGTGATCTTGCCGTGTGGCTACGCACCACACACTGCACGACCAAAGTGGTTAGACGCAGGATTTTTAATCTCCCCGTGTGGGGTCTAACACGGAGAAAAATCGGCCGACAATTTTAAAATCGTCTCGTGTGAACCAGGCTTTAAATTATGAAGGAGGATTTCCCAATTTTCATAGGAAAGAACCGCTTTTTGAACAAAACTATCTGGTCTCATTTGTCGAGCACGTATCACCAGAATGATTGACAGTTGGAAGGACCAATAGTCTTGATGTTCCAACCGGAAGTAGAAAATCCTCCTATATACCTTCAATATTTGGCCCAGTTTTGGTTCAGTCCACAGTAACTGAACTAATTCTAATCAGAAAAGAATATCCAATCTGACTAATGTGAAACAGGTCATTTATATGGATACCTTCATATTATAAAAAGCTATAATAAATGAAACCCACTTATTTTTTCGGCCCCTGACCAGCCCTTTCATTTTGTATTTGGCCCTCAACCAAAATAAGTTTGACACCCCTAATT